>JARYHS010012519.1:232694956-232741617 GCA_031002005.1 Vandiemenella viatica | reverse complement strand
AGTCAGTTACTGTTTGATTTGATTATTAAAATAAACATTATTCCACTTGTCATTTTTATTAAATACAAGTAACTAGACACTAAATCATATTTTCATACAACTTAGGCTTCTGTTTCCGCTTCCATGAATGTCGCTTCCGTTACATCTCTAGTACATACACGTGAATATTCATTACAAGCTCACGTATTTATGTATAGAGTGAAGAACAATAAGAATTTTACTTTTACTTACTTTCATGATTTTGACTGTCAGCTGACTGAACAAGGCCATCTTTTAAGGTTCCAGTGGATCATTCGTCTAAGGGCGATGCAAATTTATCCTCCACTTTCTGCTTCTAGGATTCTTTCTTCTAGCATTATCTAGACTCTTCATTTCTCCTGTTCAGCTTCACTACGAATTTATCTATTTGATTTTTTTTTAGAATTAGCCGAAACACAACTGCTTAAGACGTACACTATTTTCTTGCGTTGACTCACAAGATTGTTTGCTCAGTAGGCGACATCTGGGGTGGCGGTCTCTATTGAAACATCAAAGGGATTTAGCGCCTCGCTAATGGTGTTGTGGGCACACAGGCTATTATATACGCATTTTGAAGAATGAAACTAACATGCTTAGCTGCTCTGCTCTCTATTTCTTTCTTTCGCCTATGAACTCTCAAATTCCGGGTGGGTGAAATACCCACCCGGAATTTCCCGGGTGGGTACTCCCACCCGGAATTTCCCGGGTGGGTACTGCTACCCACCATACCCACATTATCCGCCGGCCCTGGGGCGAGTGTAACGTTACTAGCGAGTCCATGGAGAAGTAAATATAAAGTAAAAAGTGATTCGTCGGTGTTATCATTTCACGGAACTATTTAATCCATTCAAAGCAGTAGTTATTTAACCTTAGGTGGAAGGTAAAACCCTCTGCCGACCAACGACAATGAACTGTGTATTGGAGGGCGAACTAATTAAAGGGAATCGTCATTAACTGACTGGACGTATTTGTTAATTACCAAAGATCGTATACACTGGCAAAGTCATCGAATGACCTCGAAGTGTGACAAAGCGGAATATGATTAATTATCTCGAAACTCTGCTCCCGTTTATGTTGATAATATTTTCTGTAGCATCATTTCTCAAATTTTTGTGTGAAATGGTAAACATATTCTTCAAGAACACTTGCCCAAAACTAATGGTTATGGGCGATAGCAGTAAGAAGGTAGCAGAACGAACTCATCGAAACAATTCAGACGTAGTGAACAGAGCTGTAGAAGTAACGATGTTACTGAGTAACGGGTTCGTCGCCTCACTCGAAGTACCGAATCGTTACTCACAGCTTCGTTCCGTTACTCGCATGTTTCGTTACTCGCATTTGTCGTATAGTTGTCAGTTTGATTCGATAAACGAAGGAACACGACGAATCATGCGTCATGCGGGAGCTGGAACGGTTCGCCCAGCGGTTGAATGAGCAGATGATTGTATTCAAATTAGTTGAGTTAAGTGCGCTGCGATTGTGGTATTAGATATTATTCTGAATTATGTAATATTCAATGCAGTAAATCAAATGAATCAACAATTTACCTAAATTTACCTTAGACAATGAACAATTTACTTTACAAAGTACTAACGAAGTCATTCATACGATGCTTCATGCTAGTGCTCAATTGTGTCAGAAGTAATGTAACGTAGCAATCAAAGAATTTTAAGAACAAGAAAATCATTAATCAGAAACGCGGATGAGTGTGTAAATTACCCCAGGTGCGTGTGCTCTACGCGATTAGAAAATATGTTTTGAATGTGAACGAAAGAATGAAGTCTGAACAACGTTCGTCGTATACTTACGCGCGTATTTGTGGGAATTTTGAATTTGAATTCGTTTCGTTACAAATAAAAATATTTGTGTAAAAACACATTGTGCGAACATTATATTAATGTAATTAGTGTTATTTACTGTTAAGTTTTGATATTTTTAACGAGGTAACTAGTTTTTTAGTTTTTATTTTGTTTTACATTAAAATTTACAGTGCATAATTTGTAAATAGAAAATTTGTTTGGATAATTGGGATAGTTACTGTTTTTTCTTTGATCATTCGTTAGTGAGGTTTATTGATTATAAACATTTATGAAATTTGATTATTTTAAGATTTGATACCGTGTATTTTATTTTATTTTGAAATTTACACTATAAAAGAGTTGTCTAATAGTTTCCGATATACATCTCTGAACTTGTTTTGTTATAATAATATTTAATTAGATTGCAATGGAGCGCACGCTCCGGTGGCACACACCCATAATCTCCCTTTCCTGCACCCACCTACAGTTGCCCTCTACAAATTTTAACTTTCAAAGTTTTTGGTAAATTATTAATAATTTCTCTTGGTAACTCATTCCAATCCCTGACACCCTTACCTAAAAAAGAGAATTTTCCTACATCGTTGTGCCAGAAATCGAGTGCCCGCCGAGCATGCTGGGCTCGCATTCAGAAGGACGCGGGTTCGAATCTCCGTCCAGCCATCCAGATTTGGGTTTTCCATGGTTTCGACAAATCACTCCAGGCGAATGTCTTTGCCCACATCCCACATCGCGTCTAATCACCTCGACGAGGCATAAATCACGCACCTCGCCTCACGTGACAGACAACAGCTGGAGGGTTACGCGATCCGCACACAGATGGCGCAGTATTGACGGTCCGTTAGACTGGCGCCTGTTTCAATGGCGCCGCTCTCTATTCAGAGCCTGGAAACAGAAGAACAGCGCGACTCATCTGTCATGTTCCGTTCACATGGAGTACTAAAGGACGGAACGTTCTCGTAAACCAAGTGATCTGGGTAGCGACGCAATCTCAGGACTGCGTCGCCAAACAACAGTGAGTTCGCTACAGTTTCTGTAATCTGAACACAAATTAAAAAACTAGCAAACACTCGTTGGCGCAGAAATTAATTTAATACTGTCTTTCTTCCAGATCGCAACCGAACAGTCATGTGAGCTCTAGCAGCACTTCATGGTGGTTCTTGTGGCTCTTTTTTATTTTAAAAGGGCGGGACGGACCCTACTGCAAGAATCATCCCGGCGTTCACCTGGAGTGGAAACGGAAACAGTAATGGGGATGGCCGGAGGGGGAATTGAATCCTCATCCTCCCGACTGCCAGGCTGTAAACCGACATCGCTATCCATGTGACCTAATGGGGAGGGAAGTGGATGGAAGCCAGCCGTGGACTCCTCGCCAGTGAGCGTGGCCGGGCGGGATTTGACCGCGCCCTCCAGAATATTAGGTAGGAGTGCATATTGGCTCTTCTCCTAACTGGGTCGACTGCCGTGACTCGTGGTACAATGGACTTCCTGAAAATTACCACTGCGAGATGCACTGCAGGCAAACTAATATTACATACGTTGTGAGGAACAGCTACAGACACGGACAGCTCTTCTTTTTATCCGAGCTTGCCGACGTGGCGTCAAGACGAAACTTGCCTCGTTTGACGCCCTCGACGCTTGGTTGCACGACGTTTGGAACCTCATGGAAATGCTTCTCATGAGAAGCTAAGGTGTGAGCAGCAGCAGGTATCACCTGGCGGCCGCCTGGCAGTGGGTCAAGGCGAGAGGCGAGCAGCCCTCCATACCGTCACTTCACTTTGCAAAACACAAAGTAACACTAATAACAGGCCAGCCTGGTCATCGTGTGTGCGGCTCAGTGACGGCCACACATGTTTCCGCTGTCTGTTACACTAACCTACAAATGAATGCTACCTTTCGTGTTTCTGTAGTGGTTCAATATGTTTTCAACAGGAAACCAACGGCAGGGAAAGTATGTATTTCGTTTTAGTCCACATATTAACTATTAGTTGGTTTTGTTTATTTTTATTTGTTCGATGTACATGTTTTCGTTGTATTCTCTGTCCACAGATGTGACTCTTACAGCAGACAAATAATTTACTTTACTTATTTATGCTTTTGTGGTGGTTCAATTTGTAAACAACCGCAAATAGATGTGTGTTTCGTTCATAACTACACGTTAATTATGAAAAATAAAGATAATGATCGTTATGTAATGACGGTTCTATTTACTTAATCGACTCCGACGGAAGGAAATGCGTTATTTTTTACGTACTCAGAAGATAGTTAATACATAAAGCTTTGGCTGAGATCACTATACACCCATGAAATAACACTGCGATGAAATTAGGCGCATTCCCAAAAAAAGAGAAGATACAACAAACGAATTTTCTGCAAACGGAAGACAGTACGGTGTGGGACGATTATACTCGGTAATGCTGCTTTAGTGAGGGACTTGAAGCAAGGCACTGAAACGAATTTGTCACTTCGGAGCACCACGGGATAATCTGTGCAGAGACGAATAGAAGAGACAGAGGGGGAGGGGCATTTCGTTGCGAAACTACTAGCGACAAATATCAGATCAGCGACGTGTCTGAAGACAAAGTGCCAACAGACAGACAGCTGACTGACTCCAGGACCATCTCAACGGCAGCGACGGCGAGCGGCACCAGCTGACAACCTCAGCGGCGGTGTGTGGACCAGCTGTAGTTGTTGCATGATACCATATCCTAACAAACTAACAAACCCTTCATACATCCAACCTTGTAGCATAGAATCTGTCGCGGTACTGGCAGTATCTTAGCCAGCCGCTCTTATTCCCTACCTAACTATCGCAGAGGTTTTTTTCCCAAGGGTAAAACCTTGGCACTTTTTTCCCTCTGCCCTGTCTCTTCTTTCAAAAGTTTCTGTCTATCTTATCCGATGGACCCATGTAAACGGGCGGACGCCTGGACGCATGGAATACATCACAATCCCGTTCCTGTGATCACCTGTAGAATTACTAACTTAATGCATGTGCAGAGGCGAGCAGTAGATAACAGGAAGGCCGCCATGCTTGGAGGAGCGGGTTTTGGGTGCTCCCCCAATAAAAAAACAGCTGACTGACTGGTCACAAAGGAAAACAAAAGAACAGCGCTCAGCCAGTCGGCGCGACGGCAGGTCTAGCGCTGACCGTCCAGCGGACGCGTATTCGCGCGAGTACGCCCGTATACGCGCGGACAGATCCAGACACAGGGACTGTGATGTGACTCCGTCCGTTGTGAGCGCTCGAGTCGCGCCAACATACGCGAGGCCACAGATCAGAATGTAAAGGCGCCGACAATCACGGAAACAATACTGATCGCACAAAAACAATTACAACTTACACAAAATTACTTTAAATCATTAGCAAATATTTTAAAATCAAAATAGTAGGCCTACATAGTGTACAAGCACATAGCAGCATATTTACGAAACCAAACACTTCTAAAAAAATTCAAAATCTCATTCGAAACATTATGGCCCACTTTACACTTTTAATTGCGGTCCTCTAATGTTCCATGCACTCTCTTGTTTTAATATATTCACAACAGTAATTCAGTTCATTAAAACCATGTTAATCCATCAAAACACAACGCGTGCATGGAATAATTATAAAATTTGCAATCAATTTCTTCGCTTCTCTTTCATCTACATCTACATCTATACTCTGCAAAACACAAATACTGTGGGTGGCAGAGGGTGCTAAGCACCAATCCTAATTCAGTGCATTCCAATCCCGAACAGAACGAAGAAAGAAGGAATACATAAATGTATCAGTAGGGCATCTTATTTCTCGAATCTTATCCCTCCTGTCATTGTGACCTAAATAGGATGGCGGAAGAAGTATTTCGTTGCACTCTTAAATTAAAGATTTTCGCATATTCTCTAACAAATTGAAACGAAAACGACGTCGTCTGTCGGCCAAAACAATCCCAGCGCAACCCACGTATCAGCTCTGTAGACTTACGTAAGGACTGTAACTAGCAGTCACGAATCGAGCGGCTCTCCTCTGTACTTTCTCTAACGTATCAATCAATCCCTTGCGATACGGATCCCAAATTCCACAACAGTCCCTCGTACCATTAGGGATTGGAATGCACAGCAAAGAGATTAGCTTTGGTGCTGATCACCCTCTGCCACCCACAATTTTGTGAATTGCAGAGTATATATGTAGATGTAGATGAGCATTACAACTTCTCAAAATACGACATATGAATCGTAGTTTAGAATGAGCTTTGCCTACGACGGAAGTTATGTGCAAGTCCCATTTCATGTTGCTTTGTACTGTTATGCCTAGATACTTCAAGGAATCCATAGTGTCAACAACTGAATTGTTAAGTTTGTACGCGTGAGCAAACGGGATCTTTTTATTAATTATTTGCATTGCCTGCACTTTTTGCAATTAAGCGTAAGCTGCCATTTACGGCACCATTCCGAAATAACATCCAGATTGCGCTGAATTTCTAAGCAATCGTAAGAACACCTCACTACCCTATAAATAAGTACATCATCAGCAAAAAATCGCATCCTGCAATTAACGTTGTCACAGAGATCTTTTATAAAAATTAAGAAAAGAAGTGGTCCTATTACAATTCCTTGAGGAACGCCCGAAGTAACATCAAATACAGGATCAATTTACTATGCGGATTGTAATTAGTGGCGACTAATCTTTAATACCTAACAGTGCGTATTGTATCATATATTAAGTTTATGTTTGTTGACGTATCGATAAAATTACAAAAGTACTTAAAATATTGCATAAAATTACGAATAAAAAACACCGTCAATTTATAAAGATTCATTTCACCTAGTTTATTTAAGGCCACTAGTTGACTCGAATGTAACTGGAAATTGTTTCAGCCGCCTTTCGAATTACATTTTTGTGTCCCATTTTCAACTAATTATTTTTCTCTTAACATAAAACTATTTTTAGCGCGCCAGTATATTTTCAAGTTAAATAGCTAATACGGTACGAGATTCAAATGAATTAAATAGTATACCGTTTCGCCAATGATAGGATGTGAGAATGGAAATTTTGTCGATCTAGGGACTAAGCAAATAAATTTACGTTTATTTTCTTACTTAAAAAGTAAATAAATATGTGTTAAGGAATTATTGTTCTATTTTCTTTTGTTATATTCACTGACATCAAGAAGAAATGGAATGGGTTGCTGGGTACAGCGGGGAACTGGCGAGAGTCCGCTTCTAGTGGACGGTGTGTCTTCGTGCGAATACAGGCGTATGTTTCGCGATAATACGCGTCCAGCCGGCGGTTGGTTTTATACGCGCGTCAGTGAAATTTTCCGACTACGATAATGATACGCGTGACTGCCTACCATACACGCTCTTACGTAGTCTTCTTTGATGTTATCTTTACCTGTTTCTCCACTCACCAGATATTAACCAGTTACTTCAATTCTTTCTATACGGCCTCCAATACCTGGTGAATGGCCAACGCTTTAACACCTCAAATCGCAATCCCAATACTCTGCAAACCGTGTAGTATATTTCTGTTAAATAACTCTTTGAGCCTTTCTTGTGACACATTAACACTACAATTTAATTTACAGTCATACAACTGTATTAAGATTAGCCATTAGTACTTAATACCTTTATGTTTCACAATGCGTAATATTCAATTGGCATCCAACATCCACATATCACGTATTAAAAAAATTCTTCTTTGTCCTCAGGCTCTTCACAAACATTTCCCCCCCCCCCCAAACCAAATCCCTTCCTATATTCTGCTAACCTTTTCATCTCAACATATTCCTTACAATCCATGTCTTCAATTATTTGCTTCATATATTGTAATCTTCGTCTTCCTCTACAGTTCTTTTTTTCGTCTGCCCCCCCACTAACAAATTAACATATCCCACGTATCTTAAACGTGACCTGTCTCTTCTTTCTGTAAGCTTCTTCCACAAATGTAACCGTAGGCTTCCGCGGCCAGTCAGTTGATTCTTGGCTGTCCGGGTGGCGCCGCGTCATGTTCATTGTAGTTCTGCCCTGGAAGAAGACCCCAGGATTAGGGTCGAAACGTCGGCTACGATGAACATGACGCGGCTCCACTCGGACAGCCAAGAATCAACAATTCTCGCCCATCATTTACGAAACACGTTCACTTCGTATTTTGTCTGTCCACTTAATTTTCAGCATTCTTCTGTAGCGCCACATTTCAAATGCTTCAATTTTCCTTCTTTCTGGTATTCCTAAAGTCCATGCTTCGCTACCATAAAGTGCTGTGCTCCACACATAGAGTTTTAAGGACTTCTTTCTCAGTCTTAGATCAATATCTGAAACTAAAAGATTTATCTGCTATTCATGCTTCGGCCATCGATTGTAATTTTACTTCCAAAGTAGCAGAATTAACTTACTTCTTACCGAGCGTGGTGGTGTAACGGATAGCGTTCTGACCTCGCATTCGGGAGGACGGCAGTTCGAATCCCCGTTCTGGCATCCAGATTTGGGTTTTCCATGGTTTCCCAAATCACTCCAGGCAAATGCCGGGAAGCTTCCTTCAAAAGGCCATGGCCGAATTCCTCCCCATTCCTTGCCCCCATCCTTTCCCGTCTCTAAAGACCTCGTTGTTGAGAGACGTATAGCAATTTAAAAAAATTTAACTTACATCTTCTACCGCCTCCGATTCTATTTTTATATTTAGTCCACTATTACTGCAGAATGTTGTACAGTTTGCTGGGTGACCATGTCATCTAAAGTGTCTACTCCTGGCATCCCAGACATGCTTGCTCTATTGTGGTCCATATTGTGGTCGTAACTCCTCGCAAGGCTTGTGTTGTGATGGCCACAGTACGAGGATGGGTATCATCCTCTTGTAAGATGCTATTTGGACATTGGACATGAAGGGTATCACAATAGGGTGCAGCACCCCGTCCACTTAGTGCTGTGCCTTCAACAACAACCCATTCAACTGATTGCCCCCAAACCATGACACCAGTGGCTGCACCTGTGTGACGTTGATCTTCCACTATTTGATTTTTTTGGGCGGCATTTAAAATAATTTCCAGTAATTAATATTTAGCAACTGATGAGGGGTCATATAATACTCTAGCTGTCTATGAACAAACTAAATCGCATATAAACAAAAAGAACAATGTGAACTTCATTCGCCTGTAAAAGAATAGAAAATATTCTGCTTGTTCAAATACGTATGTGTACCAATAGCGCGATCTAGAATAGTAATAATAGATTGCGTTATGGGCATTTATACCAACGACTTTAAAAACTTTTATGGTTATAAATATTATTTTATCAATTCCATCGATTTTTGCAGCTGTAAACTGAACGCACCACTGAACATGTCATAACGGTCTTACTCTGATCTCTGAAAAGCAGAGAGTAAACGGGGCTTTACCGTCTATGAAGTAGTACAATCTTTGGTATTAACGAAATGCCAACTGATAATGAAACTTCTGAAAGGAACTGTTAGTTTTCGTGGCGAGCTACAACAAGGTTGAAAGTACACAAACCTTCTCCATGGTGATCGCTCAAACCGCGTCCAAGTCTATTACTCTCAATCGGATCTACCAACATCCATGTTTATGTATGTATACTAGCTGGTCAATAACAAACTCCTGTTGTCTTACTGACTAACACAGCCCTTGCTACGTGTCCTGGCATCCGTGTAGATTGTGGCGATGCCGCCGCCCCCGCAAGTCTTCCCGTCTGCTCGGACACTTGAAACAAGCCGCCAACACGCTAATCCACAGACACGCCCACCTGAACTGCAGCAGCTTCGTCTAACAACACGGAAAGCAGTTTCTCTCGCGCTCATGAAAAATACCCCAAATCAAGCGTTTGACATCGCTCCCATCAGAATTGTGTAACATTGTCAATGAACTGGCAATAACGTGCATATAGCAGAATAACTATCTGTGATAGAATCCATGTACAACTGTCGCCAACTCATTGCGCAGTCAGTGTTGTTTTCTACAGTGAACCAGTGGTTTGCAACGGGAGCGTCGAAGAGATCGTAGGGGGCATTATAAAACCAACCACCACCCCTTACTGCACAGTATTATATCCGGCTTCAAGGGCTGCACCAGAGAAGTTTCCCCTGATCATATGCAACCAAATCAGCATCTAACCAAGTCAGCAATTGGTTAGCTAAGATTGTCAATAGAAGACACAGCAAATTCAGCCCTTTAATTAATAATATTTTTTCCACAATATTTCTTTGTTATTCGTACTGTAAGAAATACACCAATATTATTAACACATTTTGTAAAGTAATTTTAGAATTATGACCCTGTTTTTCTGCATATATGATATTATAACATTTCACATAAAAGAGGTGCCATGGAATTATTACTTCAAAACAAGGGTTACGAACCAAAACAGTTAGAGCAGTAGCGGTGAGATTTTTTTTTTTTTTTGGGCTGATAAAGGCTGGCATGGCAAGTTGTGCTGTAGACTGCGTCAAACCTAAACATTGCTCCAATGAAAACGAGAATTAGGGTATTCTGAAATGGAGCGGCAGCGTCGGTTTGATGTGACACCTGATCAGCTATCTTCATGTACCTTTTCTGAAGCCGTATGGGCTGCGTGTTGGAGAATCTCAGACCTCGGAAAGAAACCAGAAGCTCGCTAATCATAGCTTACGTCATCGCAGAAACATCTTCTGTAGGCAATACCGATAGCTCATGCCAAAACAGAAAGCAGGGACTATTTTGAACGCTACAGAATACTTGTTGTGCTAACCGTGAATGTTATGGTAATCGCTAACTACAGGGGGAAACAGACGTAGTGAATATACAGCCTCAAACAGAAGCTGAGAGGGAGAGTGGGGGAGTTGATAACGGAAGACAATGCAAGCAGATCGATAAGGAAACAAAAGAGCGACAGCGGCAACGACGCAGTGGAATGTTCGGCTGCAGAATCAGAGAGTTCTGGAGGGCGCGGGTTCGAATCCACGTGCGGCCTTCCAGATTTTAGTTCCCCACAGTTTCCCGAATCACTGCAGCCAAACGTTGAAATGGTTCCTTCAAAAGATGTTTCCCCCTATTTGCTTCCGGTCGTTTCCTGCCCCTAATGACACAGACGTCGACAAGGTGTTTCCGCTGATAACATATTGTAACTAAAGTTACGAGAATTTACTCCTGAATCAATTCTGATTCGACTGAAGCCATTTGTTTTTGTGTTAGTCTCTCTGACTGATTGCAGACTTGTAAAAAACATATTAATATTCCACTTCCAATTATCAGACACAAACTAAACTTGAGGTATGGCTCTTCAATGAGGCTAGTCGTAGATACTTGCCTATTAAGGAACTGTTCGTCTATCATAGGTTCCCAACATTTTTTTGCCTACCGCCTCCATTTCGAACAAAAACTTGCTTACAGGGTGTAATATCATATGTGTAGAAAGACAAAGATGTAATTCTAAAATTACTTCATAAAAATATAGGTACAAATAATATTCGTGTATTGTTCACAGTTTTATTAACAAATACATATTATGGAAAAATATTGTTAATTACAGCGCTGACCAAGGTGATCTGTGGCAGAATCGCGATTCTTGTGCTCCGAAACACTTCTGAAAGCAACACAATTATACTCTTCCGTCAGATCTGCCACTGATCACCCCCCATCCTGCTTTACAGAGCGGGCAAGCCTCCGACCTCCACGTTCTGTGATGTGGTGTGGGTGTCCACCACATTGTCGCCCAGTCGTGGTTTCACCGTCCTTCAAACACTTTCCATAGATGCTCACTACAGTAGCACGCGAACAGCCGACCAGCCTCTCCGTTTCAGAGATGCTCGTTCCCAGGTGCCGCGCCCACAAGCCACTGATTTAAGGGAATTTCGTGACCTGTGCGTAGAAATCTGGTGTCAGATACCTCTGGAAGCCTACCAAGGACTTGCGGAATCCATGCTACGCCGAATCTCTGCTGTATTGCGTTCGAAAGGAGGACCAATATACCAGTAAGTAGGTGGTCACAATGTTTTGGCTGATCAGAGTATATGAATCCTTTCTCTCCTCGTTCCATTCGCCATTGGAATGTACAGAGTGCAAGGCACCCACTGCCACCAACCAATTTGTGAATTGCATAGACGTAGATGTGACTATCCAACTTCTCAGTTTGAGTCGAAGTCATGCTCTACATTACCTCAACTGCCGGCTTACTACCCCCTACTCACCCGTCCTCTATACTCAACTGCGTTACTAACTCAATTCAAGAAAACACAGAGTCGAGTGCTCGGGGCCGCATTCGGCTTAACCCGGGCAGACCAACCTTCGGCAGCTGTTCGTGGTTTGCGTAGTCAATTATGGGTATATACAAGGGGTCACCAAAGTTTTTATCCGTCGACCCCTTCATAGAATATTTGCCTTCTTATCGACCCACAGATTAAATATTATATAAAACATTAAATCATTTTTGTCATTTTTAATGATAAGCAATAAGGAGACATACATAACAACCCATATAGTTCCTATTTCTTATAAAATCTAACCAGTATTATCTACCGAAAAATGAAATATTTTTCATTGTTATTACAATCTTAAAAAGTAGTAAGAAAATTATGGATAGATGGAATAAATTTCGAGTAAAGGTCTGCCAAGTAGAACGGATGGTTCTTGCACTGTTTTAACTCGTTACATAGCAATGGATCCATATTCCTAGGTAACTCTTCAGATGAGTCGTACTAGTCAACACGCCTGTGCAAACTATCACCTCTTGACAAACATTTTTTTTTTTTAAACTGCTTTACGTCTCTCAACAGCGAGGTCTTTAGAGACGGGAAAGGATGGGGGCAAGCAATGGGAAGGAATTCGGCCATGGCCTTTTTAATGAAGCATCCCGGCATTTGCCTGGAGTGATTTGAGAAACCATGGAAAACCCAAATCTGGATGCCCGGATGGGGATTCGAACCGCCGTCCTCCCGAATGCGAGGCCAGAACGCTAGCCGTTACACCACCACGCTCGGTCCCTGACAAACACCTTACCTCAGTATGCAAAAGTAATTGGTTTAAAGGTCAATCATTTTGTTCACATAACTTCGTAAACAGTCGGGAATTCAGAGGATGAGCATTATTTTTATTTATTGACCTGATTTTTATTGAGATATTCCCATTTTCCTAAACAGTTTAATTAATCTTCTTTAATGTTAATCGACCCCCTTTCGACCCCAGTGCAATAATCGACCCCTGCAGAACTCTTATCGACCCCTTGGGGTCGATATCGACTACTTAGGGGACCCCTGGTCTATACGAAACGAAACCTGACAAATCCACGAGTATTTGCGCAGCATCAGGACGAAGTATTTCTAATTCTGATGACCTCGCACGAGACGGGAAGCTAGATGGTGAGGCGTAAACTAGACTCAAATAGCGCGCAGGTAGCAGTGTAAACAGCGCTGGCCAGCGAGCCTGCGGGAGCGCCAATCAGAACCAGCAACTGCACAAACACAAACCATTCGGCTGTTGAGCCATAACACCCCTTTAATGATGTGAGATTTCATTACGACGGATTCTCGTGGTATAAAATTTTCCGTGCTGACGGTTTTCGCTTCGAATCTGGTCAAGGGGCGAGAGCTTTCAGATAAGTGGTGTCCCTCATTTAGACGCTCACAAATACATTCAAATGAAGCAAATACACCTCATCGCCATCTTCATCTCACTATTAGATATTAGTCCTGTTATGGAGTGTGCGTAAACTACGGGGCTCCATTTAGGCCTACTGTGAACCCCCCCCCACCTCCCCCCACTTAGCCTGTCGTGGTTTTTGCCTCTACCAACCCCCAACCGTGGGCACGTAGCTTTTTTCCCTTTTGATTCCAGAAGACATTTTGTACTGTTTTCTCATGTCAGACTAAGGTAAATTAGGCCTACAAACGGAGATAATTAAAATAAATATTCACCTGCTGTGCCTGTCACACGTGGTTTATGGTCGCTCCCTTGGTACTCACTCCATCTTGGAGCTGGTCTTCGTTTTGCTCTGGGTGTGTAATGTAGTGACTGCCGCTATGTCCATCCTCTCCACACGTTACAGCCACTAACCCCGATACTTCTGAATGCCTCGTGCTACCGGTATTATGTTCAGTTTAGGTCCTATTTTTTATCCCTGACGCCAGTGTTTTTCCTTCTTTTCTCCTCGGGGACCACCGTGCGTGGTGGGTGAGTGGTTAACGTTCTGGCCTCGCATTCCGGAAGACGGCGGTTCGAATCCCCGTCCGGGCATCCAGATTTGGGTTTTCCATGGTTTCGCCAAATCACTCCAGGCGAATGCCGGGATGCTTCCTACAAAAGGCCATGGC
Organism: Vandiemenella viatica; assembly: GCA_031002005.1. Taxonomy (NCBI): domain Eukaryota; kingdom Metazoa; phylum Arthropoda; class Insecta; order Orthoptera; family Morabidae; genus Vandiemenella; species Vandiemenella viatica. The sequence continues at coordinate 232,727,505 of JARYHS010012519.1, read as the reverse complement.
CGAATTCCTTCCCATTCCTTGTCCCCCAGTCCCATCCCGCCTATAATTACCTCGACGTCGACCAGCCGTAAAGCCAAAAAAATAAAAAAAAATCCTCAGGGCCTCCATTTGCAGCGAAGTGAGTCTTCGCTGATCTTGTCCTTTTACTGCCCAGGCTTCATAGCCACTAGTAAGAGTCGTCTAGCCGCAATTTTATACGCTTTAGTTCTGGGGTGCCTTTGAATCTTAGTCGCATTAAAGACTTGATTCACTAAGATAATGTGCACTTGTGTAATTTAGTATTTTTAAATGAATGTCCTATTTTTTTACAGATTTATTAAATGATACCCAAATATTTAAATTTGTTGACCTGTACTAAATGATCATTATTCGGGTCCATTAGATATACATACAATATAAAAAAAAAAACCTAAGGTCGGTATTCAATCCTAAGGTTGGTTGGACCCTCCCGAAGCAGGCTTGTACTAATCCTGGGTGACCAGTTTCTTTCCTCCTTACCTGACCTAACCCGGTAGTGCTACCGGGTACAGGAGACGTACAGGTGGACGTACTTCACAGTACACAGCAGGCTGTGCCACAGGGGAAGTGGTTTCCGAAATCCCAGCCGAGACAGGGTTCGACCATTTCATCTCAAATATGTTGCATACAGGCTGCTAAAAGGGGCGGCCATTAATCACGTGACGTGAAATAGGGGGGAGGGGAGGGGGAGAGGGGGTCGACGGAAATCTTAAGAGAGGTTTTGCAATTATAGGAGGACAGTAGAGCTTAGAGCTAAACAAAAAGTCCACAAACCACACGGATGTCGAGTTTATGGTGGAGGGGGGGTATAAGATCTAAAACCGAATCGGATACGGACTTTAGGGGGGGGTGGATAACCACCCTCGGAAGCAGGGGTTCCTGTCAAAATCTGACGTCATCTAAGGGGGGGGGGGTTCCAACCAGATCTCACCAGAGGTGGTGGGGGTCCGAAATTCCTTAAAAACACCTCACGTAATTAGTGGACGCTCCCTGACTGAGCTTCGCCTGAATACGCTCGCCTTGTTGAGCACGGAGCTGCACTGTAACAGGTAATGTCTGGCGTTTGTTTTGAGACCATTACACTAATGGCCGCTCTCAATGCAGACGCGCTCGTTAAGCCTGTGTTGCAGTGATGCCAACATGTGAGCGTCAAAGCAGAGGCGGTACAGCAGCAAGTAATCGGTCGGGTTTATCATTGTTATTACTTTATTGATAATTGTTAATGATTTATTGATTTAACTGAATATTTAATTTCCTGAAATAGATGTGAATCTAAAAGGCATAGCCCTACGAGCTAGACAAACGTCGTAACCCGACAATTAAAAAAAAAAAAAAAATCATATAGCTGACAGATAAAGGCGTATTTAATGTTAAGTTTTTATAAACAATCGAAATCAACACCTTGCCCTACAACATAGGCCGTTAAATACTAAAAAAAAAACCGAATAAAATAAAACATAGTGATTCTAACACCGCAAAAATAGCAATAAAGTCGTGAATTGTATACAAGAATTATTTTACGATGGAAGCAGACACGCCGGGTTATTGCCTTCGTCGTACATCACGACATTTAAAAGCGTGAGCACTTAAGTTCATTCTTGCTAGTGAAACATTGTTCTGGGCTGTATCTAGTCTCAGTTCTATAAATCGGCAGACGATGCGACTCTATCGTTACAGGTGCGCGGCCAGTGATTTGTGTAACACACTACTGAGCACTTTACGGTTTTAATTGCAGCAGACTTCGAGAGGATTGCAACGACTCACCTGGTAGTCGTCTGCCCGCACAGCCTAACGTGGGCTGCAAAACGTTCAGCACTTCAAGTCAATATAACATCGACTCCCGACCATGCGCCAGGATGGTTGAAATCGCAAGACGTCGTCTCTGGCGCTGGAATGTAACACTCTCGCACGCATCCATGCCACTAAACTTCTCGGGCTTTCTGTACGGAGTTTGGCCAATTTGTTCGAGTTATATCGATAGTTGCTCTGACCGTAATGCCCACGGGTATACCTCTGTCGCTGTTGGGCCGTAAGTATTAGTTGATTGGCGTGTTCACTCGGGCGTATTACCTGCCGAGGATCGCCTTCGTGTTTACGGCTACCCACTCGCTCCCTCCAAAGCAGCTTTGGTGTGTGGCTTCGTCCTATTGTTCGCAGGCAGGCGCGGCCCTTGACCACCGCTTTCTTAAGGGATTAGGAGAAGCCGTTTGTCGACCGCGAGTCTAGGCGCCAAGCCCCTGCGAGCTTGTCTCGCGTAGTAATAAAACTTATTTCACTGCAATTACCACTCTCTTTTATTCATAGTACGAGTACTCACATTGCGAGGTCCTGTGCAATTACTCTTATTGCAACGGTCGTTCTCTTCTGTGAAGGCTGTGGACGGATCTGAACATCAGGTCGGACGAAGATGGCGCTTCCATATTTATGGTGAGGTCTCTCAACCGCTAGGATCATTCCATTTATTTTGGGTCGGCGCATTTCAGTACTTCTATGTGTCTCCTGTACACATAAAATGTGGCAGTTGTGTTGATTTCAAAGATCTTGTAGCAATTCTCCTTTGGCTGATGACATGCCTTCAATGTTAATTGATGAAATCTTTAATTATGGCCCCGAGCTGGCACATTGACGTTTCTGGTGTGAAAGGTTTGGCCTGCAGTATACCGTTGCCCAGGGATCGCCCGATTGCCTCTGATAACGTTTTCAGCTCGAAATATTTGGGGTGGCATCTTTCATGCTTGAATTGCAAAAAGAACATCTCTACAAGAAACAACTTAATGCGCAAACTAGTTGGATCACAGTGGGGCAGTCAGTAACAAACTATACATACATCAACAATGGCCCTTCGTTACTCTGTTGCAGAATACGCATGCCCAGTTTGGTACTCATCATCTGACACCAAACAGGTGGATGTAGCCCTCAATAACACCTGTAGACTAGTGACAGGTTGCTTAAAGCCTACCCCAGTTGATAGGCTTTACCAGCTTTCGGGGATTGCACCACCCAGTATCCGGAGAGAAGTGGCTGCGAACAAGGAGAGGGCCAAAGTAGAACGGGAGAGCGCTCATCCACTGCACGGCCATACACCAGCCCAGAGACTCAAGTCCAGGAAAAGCTTCCCGAGAACATTACGGGAACTAACTGGGTCACCTGAAAAGGCAAAAGTACAGTTGTGGAAAATGAAGGTCCCTAACATCTCGGGACCACTGACAGTTGCAGAGCGCTTGCCACCTAGTCACGCAGAGGACTGGAATGTCTGGCGGTCCTTAAATCGATTGCGAACAGGAGTGGGCAGGTCCAAGGAAAACCTAGTGAGATGGGGTTATACTGAAGCATTAAGTGCGAGTGCGGTGAGGACCAAACTATGAACCATATGCTCGAGTGCCCTCTGTGCCCATCATCCTGCAACAACGATGACCTGTATAGAGCATAACCGAATGTACTTGAGGTTGCGAAGTATGTGTTTAAAGCTGTTAATTTGTACAATGTATTTAACTGTGTATTTGATGTGTATGTTTCTAGAATAATAATAATTGCAAGGGAATTGAATCCGAACTTCCAAACCGAATCCGTGGGTTGTTTTTGCAATGCAACAAAAGTGTGCACATCTACAAAACCAAACAACTGAACAACCATCGGTGTCACGCACTTCAATGGACCAGCGCTGTCGTAGGGCAAACTGTCGCCTGTAAAACATACCACCCTCCATCTTCTCGTCTTTTTCTCCTCATCTGCTTTCCCCTTGCCTTCTTCAGTTCTGGAATTGTTTACTGTTTGTGTGGATGACTGTTACATGTGCATGACCAGTGTAGAGTGCTGTTCGTGTTGTGAATGAATAAATGATGGAATAAGGGAGGGGGCCTAATCTTCAGAAAAACAGTATACGGGGTCCAAACTTGTGGTCTGCAACCAGTTTACGATACTTAATGGCCGTCATGGTGCATTGCAAGAGCTCCAATGGACCTATGGATGCCCACATGAATGTTCCACAGAGCATAACTGAGCCGCCGCCAGCTTGTCTCCGTCCCGCAGTACAGGTGCCAAGAAGCTGTTCCCCCGAAAAACGACGATTCGCACCCTCCTATCGGCGTGTTTAAGTAGGTATCTGGATTAATCAGACCATGCAACGCTCTGCCATCGCACCAACGTCCAGTGATGATGGTCACGTACCCATTTGAGTCGTAGTTGGCGATGTCGTGGTGTTAACACTGGTACAAGCATCGGTCGTCGGCTGCGGAGGTCCATGTTCGATGCACTGTGTGTTCAGACACGCCTGTACTCTGCCCTGTATATAGTGTGATGTTAGTTCCGCCACAGTTCACCGCCTGTCCTGTTGTACCAGTCTGCCCAGCCTACGACGTCCGACATCTGTAATGAGGGGTGGCCGCCCAACCCCTCGACGTTTGGACGTGGTTAAATCTTGGTTTCGCCATTTGTTGAACACACTCACCACAACACTCCTCCAACACCCGACAAGTCGTGCCGTTTCAGAAATGCTCGTGCCGAGCCTCTGGGCTGTCACAATCTGTCCTCGGTCAAATTCAGATAGAGCGCGCGCTTTCCCCATTCTAAACACGGATAGCACGCTCACAGATACTACATGCACCGTGCGTGTGTCTTAATAACAATCATTCCTCGTCAGGTGACGCTGCTATCGCCTGACGGGTTTATATCGATAGTAGGTAGGCGGTCACAATGTCCTGGCTGATCAGTATGCATTTTTGACATTCTTCCTGCGGATCACGTGAAACATACTCCCGGACGACACTGCTCTGGAGGATCGAAGAACAGCTGATGCTCAATGGTACACAAGTCATCGGTGCAATCACGAGACGCAACAGAAAACGTCGCATCATTCTCTATCATGATAATACGAGCTCTCACACGGTACGTCAAACAATTGATTATTTGACAGAGAGAAAAGTCGAATTAAAGCCTGATCAGCCGCGTTCACTTGATTTATCAACTAACTACTTCTTTTCTGTCTCAAATGTCAATCAAAAAATGCATTGATAGTGATTTTCATCACCTCAAGAAGCTCTTGAATCCTCCCAAAACCATGTTTTGGACTTACCAAAATTAGAGTGGAAAAAAATGTTTCAAGAATTGGTTCGAACGCATGCAAACGAGCATAAATCTTAAAAGCGAATATTTTGAGAAACAATAAAACGATTTGTACCATTTTTTAGTTTTTTATTATTATCATTAATTTAGAAGACGACCCCGATATTTTGCTCAGTGGCGTCACCCTGTTTCCCCGCCACAAGCGACCAGCTGAGCCGATACCTGCAGTCTCCCGTCGGCATGTAAAGACGAAACATTATCTTCATCCTCTACTCCTGGCCTCTCCACTGCTGGACTGGTGGCATGTCTCTTACCAGCCAGGCCACGTAGCTTCTCATTCATGTTATCTGTCACAGTTAATATGAGGCACACAACAGCATGTGAATATTTATTTCTGTTATTTAACTATCTCCGTATACAATTTACGATAGTATGACAAGAGAAAACAGTACGAAATGTATTCTGGAATCGATAGGGGGAAAAGCTACGTGCCATGGGAGGGGGGGGGGGGGGGTGTAGGGGGGTAGAGGCAAAAGCCACGTCGGTCTACGTGGGGGGGGGAGGCTAATTCACAGAGGCCAAACTGGAGCTACGTGGTTTATGGATGCTCCCTAATAGATTAAAAATAATTAATAGAAAAATGTTGCTCTGATACTGTAGCCGTAGATTTGAAGAGCTGGATGTGAACCTGACTGGCCTCTGGTCGGCAGTGGTAGAGGCTCTCGATGGCTTCTACTGGTAACGCATTCGGGGGGCCTTGAGTTCGAACCCCCGTCCGGGCATCCAGATTTCGGTTTTCCATGGTTTCATGAAATCACTCCAGACGAACGCGGGGATGGTTCATTCAAAAAGGCCATGGTCGAATTCCTTCCTCTTCATGGTGTTACTAGTCCTTCTTATAATTACCGCTTAGAGGGTGTACTGTTCTTGTAAATCGCCGTAAGGTCTGACATGTTTCTTCTACCAACTGTATTACAATAGGTATATACAGTTATGTTGTTTACTGATCTAAAATAAAACTTTCAAAAAGTATGTTATTAATAAGAATCCATATAATTTGAATTCAGTAATACTTAAATTGGGATTGTTTTTATTAGTAACAAATCAAATGCCTCCGTTTTTTTGTATTAAAGCATTAATTCACACAATTGCCAACACAATTCTGAATTCCTGCAGTTTTCACAAACTGCGTATGTACGTCATACATTAACACATAAATGTCCTTATTCCTGGTCTTTGTTACAAACAATATTAGTTTAATTTTAGTTTTTATAAAACTGCTGTCGATACGAATTCAGCCTTCCAACAATGCAACTAATGTGGACTTAGAATTTTAAACCTTCATTTCACGTGCGTTTTTTGGTTGTTTTAGGAAGACACGTTGTTACGTATTCTCTAATATTGTAAATATTGTGTATTTTGCAATAAGCTAAATAAATAAAAAAAAGTGTAACAAGCTATCTGACATGATCGCCAGCGATGTAGCTGCTGCACGTTAACCAGAGATAACGCCACTCCCCTACTCAAATATATCACACACAAATATTTACAGCAAACAAGTTCAAATAATTTCCTCACAACTTGCTTGCCAACAATCTTTACCCACGATTAAGGGAACATCCATAAAATACGTTGCTCCGTCTACAGAGAGAGGAGGGGGGGGGGGGAGCCAGGCCACGTAGCTTTTATTGCATATTATTTGTCACAGTTAAAATGAGCTACAGAACACACGACAGCATGTGAATATTTATTTCCGTCATTTAACTATCTGCGTGGGTAATTTACGATTGTCTGACAAGAGAAAACGGTGGAAATAAATATTCACATGCTGTTGTGTGTTCTGTAGCTCATTTTAACTGTGACAAATAATATGAATGAAACGCTACGTGGCTTGGTTCGCAACACCACCCCCCCCTTTTTTCCCCTAACAGATTTTTTAGACCGATCCACGTAGTTTACGGACTACGACGTCGACACCGTGTAAAACCCTCAGCAAAAAAAGTGTGTTCACCGCTCCGATTATTTAATATTCTAGCTTGCTGTTATATTCAGGCTGTTTAGTATCGTATTGATTATAAAAGATGTTAGAAATGAAACAAAAAGTTCTGAACAAGTTGACGACAATCTATAGCAGTAGTGTAATTAGCGAGTAATATGGGAATTGGCAGCAGAATAACATCAATTACTCATTCCTGATGTGAGTATACGTCATATTAATGGAGTCGTAATGAATAGCGATCTGTGTTATGAAGTTTGGAATGTCCGAATAGAGAGAATCGATACGCTGACACTGGAAGTTTTACCGTCTGAGGAGTCCCGCTGTCGATGCTTTGGCAAGTGTGAGCGTAGTCTACGGTGCAGTCAGTAAGGCCTCACCTCGGGGATTCCAACCTGAGGCCCAGCCGTGGCCATCTCAAGGACTTTATCCGCGTCCTACATTTAGTAAAACGATATTCTCGTACATCAAATAGTACATTACACAATTTCTAAACCATCTCGATTTGCTCAAAAGTTCAAAAGCATGTAACCAACATCCCCAACAACAGTTTAAGAGCAACTTTTTGGTGTGTTAAGAAATTCGATGGGTTACCATAACTTCTGTTTTGCAGTGTTCCATGAAATTGTTGCAAATGAGGGGCGCAATAACAAATCAGACTGCAAGGATATGGGCATAACAATGAGAAGAATCTACATACAATAAGACTTCAAGCCTAAACATTAAAGATATTCAAAAACGATTTTGGGGCTGTGTTAGTAACCCACAGAGAGGAAATCAACCATTTTTAAATTTTGTATCTGTTTTTTCTGTCTCTATGTCAGTCGTTGCGATGAACAGGGTCGCGCGAAACCTACTGGTTGGATCTTAATGATGTAAAGCCCTTCGTCCTGCGGGTAAAATAGGGTTTGTTCCATTTTGATTTAAATTCGGAAATATGAGAAATTTGAGATAAAATCGTCCTGAAATCGGAATCTATTTTCGTTGGATGCGATTCACGTAAAAACTGCTGGTGGCATTTTGTTTCTTGATTCTCAGTGCAGGGATCGAGTGGTATTTGTTTTCTCGCTGTTGGTTTGAGAGAGAGAGAGCTCCGTAGTGTAGCAGCTGGCGTGGAGGGCGTCGACGTGTGCGGCGGTGGTGCCGCCCCAGAGCCGAGTCTATTGATCGGCAGCGAGCCTCACTCCCACGCAGCAGGCCGTGACCACGGACACAGAGTCTCTCTGGACACGAGGCACGAAGACGAGCCCTACACTCACAATATACAACTCATTTTAATGTCATTAATTTAATTTCAACTCCGAAGGAGCACACACGCTCACATGGCAATAAGCCTACACCCCCACCTTCACATGTGCTTATTTTCTCCCTCTTATTTTTCCTACCTCCCAAAGCCTGCCCTTTACCGATTGCTACTTTAAACTCCTTCATTGTTTTTGGTGAATTCTCCTTTGTAATGTATTGCATTCCCTGAGTTCAAGTGCCAGCTCATGGCTGTGGTCACCCTCCATGGAGAACTCCTAATGCACCATCCATAAGTTACGTCAGGTGTTTTTCGGGGCCCCCCCTCCCCTCTGGTGACACTTTGTGTCATCTGGTCCACCCCCCCCCCTTCTGGTGAGATGTGATCCGTGAGACCCCCCCCCTTTTTTTAAGGTCTCACCCTTCCAAAGCCGATTACACCTCCACTTTTCGACGAAACCCCCCCCCCCCTAAAATCGACTTCCCCGTCGCTTCTAGACCTTTTTTTTTTTTAGCTCTACAGTCAAACAAAAATTTCCAAAAGCTCACATGAGATTCCCGTTGACCTTTCCCCCCCCCCCTCTCCTTCTTGGTGAGATTTCGCCGGACCCCCCCCCCCTATTTCACCTCACGTAATTTATGGACGCCCCCTAATCTACTAGTGTCCATCCATGCGTCAAAGTTACTGTCAGCCTTGAACAAACCAGACGCTCTCTTCTGCCTCCTCCTGTCTCGCAGTGACTCATTCAGCATAACAGTTACTCATGGCGTTCCGCAAACAAATAAATATAGCTGCCTTCCTCTGCGCTCCCTCAAACGCCCGTGTTTGATACCCATAATGTGCCCCTCCCCCCCCCCCCCCCCCCTCCCCGCCTTATCCAAGCAGTGGTCTGACCAAGCTTCCCTGCTGCATCACCCTCTTCAATACACGAACGACTTCGAAACCTCTTGCTACAACCTTCCCAGTGTGTCCTGCCCAGGTGAATTTACTATCAAACGTTGCGCCAAGACATTTACAGTTCAATTCATTCCTTATCCTATAATCACACACAATCTTTACTTTTCTATCTGTGTATCTAATAAGTTGACTCTTTTTCACATTTATATTTGTTCCATGTTTAAATACCCAGGTAAAGGAATCGGGTTACAAAACTTTGGTCAGACCATTGCTCGAATATGGTAGTGTAGTGTGGGACCCACATTTTGAGTATCAAATACAGGAGTTGGAGAGGGTGCAAAAAAAGGGCTGCAAAAATCATAAAACTCGTGTGTCGTATTTTGTCTAGCTCTCTTTCCCTTCCCAGTGTTTAAGATTATTCGTTACGATACTGTTGCCAAATATCTTTTGTAAAGACTCTTAATTATTAATTGTACATTGATGGTTTCATTTTCTCTTCCAAATCCTGTCAGGCATTCAGTTAACAGCAGTCTGCGACTTCATGAATTACACAGACAGTGCATTGTAAACAAGGTTACCATTATCGCAGTACCTTTAAAAGTTAATTAAAGAGTATTAATTAACTAGATTGAAGCATAACGCGACTGATTATACGTGACTGGACGTCGCACAGCGAGTGGACTGTTATGGAAGCTCTCGACCCGACCCGCGACTACGGAGAATCCTAATCACTGCTGACGTCACACACCAGCTCGAAACGAGGACTTCAAGAAGTTGTCGAGGAGTCGACTGACGTTCGCAATTTGATGTGAAACGAAAATACTTCTCGCCCGTATTTTAACTGTACATATGTATTCCACGAACGGAGTTTGTGGTTAACCATTCACCAAAGTCACTAACATTGTATCACAGCTGTTGATTTATTTCGTAAAATGAAAGATACTTTAAATTGCAAAGCTACGATAAACCTTAAAACGTTTAAAGTAAACCATTTACTTGGTATACTTCCGCCGTACATATCCTGTCTATTAGTAATCCCTTCACATCATCGAGGTGTCGAGGTTGCAGGTAAACAAACGGTTTAGGGTACTGTATCGGTTGGAGATAATGAGGGGATGACCAAGGAAGAAAGGGATATGGGTTGAAAAACTGTGGTCAGGGGACATCCATAAATTACGTGAGGTGAAGTAGGGGGGGGGGGGTACCCGCCAGATCTCACGAAATCTCACCAGAGGGGGGGGGGGGGGGAGTCCGGAAATCCGGAAAAACACCTCACGTAATTTATGGGTGCCCCCTCAGGCTCCTGCTAGAGTATTGTAGAATAATATGGAATCCACAGGACGGGCATCAAATACTGAAGGTGGAGAGGATGGAAGAAGGGCAGGTGGATTCGTGCCTGCAAACTACTGCAGAACAGTAACTGGAATGATACAAGATAGGGATAGAAGCCGACGAACAGAATTTTGGGCACTTATACGGTAGAAGATTTAGAAATAGTGTGCGGAAGAGACAGGAGGACCATGATAATAGAATACCAGGCGTAAGGAGGCCCCTATTAATTACGCGAGGTGTTTTTTTTTTTTCAGGAAATCTGGACCCCCTTCCTCCCCCACCCTGCTGACGACTTGGTAACTCCCCCTAACTTTGGGATCGCTGTCATTTGTAGCCTTTTTTTTTAGCTCTTCTGTGCTTCAAGGAATTAAAAAGACGACGTGAGATTTCTGTTTAACCCCGCCCCCTCACCCCCTCCCTCCTACTTCACCTCACGTAATCAATGGAAGCCCCCCCCCCTAAGGGAGTGTGGAAGGTTTCATTTGTAGGTAGGCAAGCAAGGGACGCAACAAATTACCTAAGCAGGTAATCAACAGTATACTTTAGTCTAAAGAACTTAAGGGAAAAATATGAATGAATTACAGGGAATCAACAATAAAAGTATAACGATGTTGTCATTTCCGTGAGAGGAGCTGTACCGAGCACCAAGTCTCTTATCACATACCAGAAACGTGGAACAGGGAACAGGATGTGTTGGTTGGGTAAGTTTCGAAGGCGCGAAGTTGGATTTCCTGCTTCGTGAAGCCCCGGAGCCTTTGCGGGTTATGTTTGTGTGTTTGATTTTGTGCTCTAGAAGTTTAGATCAACACGTAACTCAGCACAGGTTTCATGTTACCGAGGAGAAGGGTTGCCAACCATACTTTATAATAAAGTATCATACTTTATTTTTGATAGTTATACTTTTTTCTAGCAATAAAGTAATGCTTTATTACGAGTGAAATATACAACGGATGGAAGGGAACGGTCTTATGCTCGTGCCTGGAGGGGTGTTTGTCTTTGATGCGTGTACTTGCCGCTACGCAGCCGAGGCGACAAGCGCGGACCATCCACTTCGTGTCGACTCGTGTGCGCGACCTACACACGGAGGATTCTTATAGTCCTCGTTACTTTGGGGTTGAGTTTTCAATTGCATTGCTTAAAATGGCAAGTAATTCAGATTCTCTTTGTTATACTGATACAGGTGATGCAACAGTAAGTAAAAAGAAAAGCAAAAGTGATGAAACCTAAACAGTTACAAGAGTATAAAGATCTGTGGAAGAAACATATGACTGAGCAAGAAGAGATCCTCGAAATAAATTCTTTGAGAAATGCAATATTTGCGCTGTGAGGTTTTCCATTGCACCCGCTGGTAATGGACAAGTAAGTAGTCAATATACACTTTCAGCCATTTTCAGCAATGGTAATCGAAAGTGAAATTATACCGCACTGCCCAGGGGCTAAGGTTCATAATCTTATTTTGTACTCAAGTATCATGCAATATTGTTGGTCGTTGTACTTCATGCTAACCATAACATATGCGGAAATATTTTATCCGTGGTAAACTACACAATTCCTGGAATAGAATCCTCTTGTTTGTTATTAGTTTGCTGCTCATGACGAGACGAGACGCAGATTCTGGAATCGTCTTTGTCTGAGAGGGACTGATACACCACACAACACCTGAAGAGACGCGAGACAATCCATCAAATACAAACACAACTGCTTCCTAGCTGCTACCGTATCCTACCGAGAAAAATTAATCGAAAATGGCGGGAAGGGGGGAGAAGAACATCCTTTAATTAATATAAGTTGCTAATTATTTATAATTTTAGTTTTAGGGTGTGGTACAAGCTATAACATGTTTAAATGTAAATATAAAATAATAGCACGAAAATATATGTATTTAAGGAAATAAAAATCTAAATTAAAAAATAATTTTTTCTTTCATATGCTTTTTATTTTCCTCTTCCAAAGACAAATATAGTTTATTTTTTCGAATAAAAAAAGATTAAAAAAAATATATGGCCTTCGACTTTTATTGCCATTTAGCCAAATCTACTAATGCACAATGATTCTTCAAGTCTATGTCATTTTTGTAACTGTACATGTATTATCTCTAAAATGTTTTTATTCCCAATAGTATGGACAACACAAGACGGACACAACATTTAATTAAAACCACCCGTGCTCGAGGCCGGACTCGAACCGGCGACCCCAGCAACTCGAGGCCAACACGCTAGCCGTTACGCTGCCAGGGTCGGCATAAAAAAAAGGTTGGTAGCCCTACCGAGGAGAGTTAGTCTAAGCTGATGACGTCACGTGTACTGGCTTCTAAGTCGAGTTTCCCGTTCGTTAAGAGCCTCGCTGTTACCTAATTAAGTTCCATTTTACTCCCAAGGGACCTCTCACAGACGTAGGAGAGATGGGAACCTTCGATTTAGCCGTTGCTACAGTACGGTGGGATAATATGTAAATCACGTGCTGAGTATCAGAGGGTTAAGCGAGTGTGTTTACGTCCGCATTCCAGGAAAGACCACCTCATTATCAGTTCTATTAACCTTCTCCCCATATATACCAAAATACTTACCCTGTCCTTTTTCTGATATCTTACATTGAATTACTCGTTAAATAATAACTGAGAGTCCAACGAGTCATGGTTAATTTATTTTAGGTTTAGATAGTTTAACTCAGAACTCGTAAATATTTCAATAGCAACACTTTATAACATTCGTCGGTTTCAACTGATCACAATACTTTGTATTGGTCTACATTTCTCTATAAATAACTCAATAAATATGATGATGTAGATTTGTCCCTTCTTGTTCATTGTTATATATAGATACGTTTCATTAATAATACGGCTTGAAGTTACTTCCAAGTAACTTGGAACCAAGTACGGCTTAAGGTTGCTTTTATTCGTAAGATTTCATTTACGTATGTAATCTTTGACCAAAATAAAAGCACGCAGGTTTATGAGTTACTCCGTATCAGCAAATAATTAGATAGTGGTTCGGGGTGCGCTATTTTTTGCTTAGTAATTTTATTTTTTACTTAAGAGCTTTTAAATCAGATCAGTCATCATGCAATTTTATGAGTATGTTAATGTCTTTCCTTGCGTTAAAAGCACTTCGCAAGCTTTGAAATGGAAAAACTAAAAAGGATTAACACAATTTAGAGAAGAGAATAGGGGATGATTACGAAGAAGATACTAACCTGGAACCCTGTATATCTATGCTGGAAGCCGTAACATTCATTTAAAAAAATATTGGAACTTCTGGGTATACACTACAAACAAGCAATGGTGTGCACACATATAGTAATAGACAGATACTGGATTTACTAATACCACAAACAAGTAAATACTAGCCTCTGTCAGAAAAGACCGCTTTATATGGCAATCAGATTGTTTAATAATGTACTGCACAGGATGAAGTCTGTAAAGGCCGCCACACACGTGCGGGAAACCCAAGGGATTTGGACGCAAGGGTCACGGCCTTGCGGGATCCCGCACGTGTGTGGGCACTTGCTTGAGGCCGTGGCCGCACCCCAGTGCGGCCAAATCCCTGCCGAAAAACAATTCTTCATTTCCTCGAAGGCCGGGAGGGAGGGTGAGAAGCTCAGCGTGTGTCCTGCGGTCAGTCGGCCTTCCGGGATTTCTTGTGAGTGCCTGCATGTGTTGCGACTTTGTTTCTCTGTTTTGTTTCTAATGTTCCGTTTGGTGATGTTCCGTGTTTATAAATATGTATGATAGTGAGCCATGTCTATAGGAATTGAAGTACCAGGAATACAACGACACAAACAAACGAGAAGCTACCTACGCCAAGCTGGCATAAATATTGAAGGAGAATGAACCAAATGCAAAAAAAATAAAAAGAATCAATATTAAAAAAAAACAGCAACATTAAACCATCAGGAAATGAATCTTTGTGAAGTGATTTGCTGAAGAACATTAAAAAAAACCGTGCTGCAAGAAGATCACTTTGACGTTGTTAGCAAAACCGTTGCCATAAAATTACGTGGCCTTCCGACCAATCAAATGCTAATAGCAGAAAAAATAATTAATGACACCCTGTTTCAAATCGAAATGGGCTGTTTAGGAATGTCTTACAGTGAGCAATGGTTACCTACTTCTGGCCTGTACTATTCTGCAGGCAGCAGTTCTGGATATTTTTTTATCCAGGAACCTCATCGAATAGTCTCAGCCCACAACCTTTTCAAGCAACACCAGCAGGATCATTATAAACCATCAGCAAATTTTGATAAATTACCTCAAAACAACGACACAGCAGCAATTGTTCTATCAAATTATAATGCAAATGATGTTATGTGATTTGAATTTGAGTTTACATCACATGATCAACTATATTAATTACAACATGATTTTAAACTAATATTATTTTAATTTAGTTTTTATGTCATTTAAACTTAATTTTATGTTGTTGATGTATTTACGAATGGGAATAAATCAATTACAGTAAAAGTCCGGTTATCCGAGTTCCGATTATTCGAGCCACCTGGTTAACCGAGGCAAATTTTTGAAATATGATAGGAAGCTTTTATGAAGATATGGAACTACAGAAAAAGGCTGCTTCAAGTTTTACTAGGAAGCTTAGAGAGAGGTAGCAAGCACTGTGACAGATTCAATAAAGAAAATCGTAACAGCAGCCAATGCGTGAACATCATCGGATGCTGCCATCGTGAAGCCAACTCTGAGACTGAGAAACCCTTGAGGATTTTAACCCCCCGTGTGTGTGCAGCGCCACTTCGATGAAATCCCTGCGGTCCGTTTCCCCTGCGGCCCGGCCTCCACGTGTGTGGCTGAAGGAGTGCTCGCTCGACCACTGCTTCTAAAGTATTGGTAAGTATATTGCAAACCAAATGTTAGACTCAAACCACAACGGTTACCATAAATGTAATAATGTTATCAGAAGTATAAAGCAGGTGTTATTTTTAATTATAAATGTTGTGTCTTTATCAACACTGTACAGTTGTCCTGTGAGCAATCACAGAACGGATAAAATGGTGTTCGTGTGTGTGTGTGTCTGTGTGCAGACTATTTTCGACTTATCCCATATTATTTGTGCTTTATACTATATGAGATGCAAAGGGTCCAATAAATACAAATACAAAAGAGGATGGGAGAAGAGGCGTAGCTAGGTTAACGAGGGCCTCGGTGCAAAAAGATATTTTGGGCCCTCAGGCCAGATGGGCGACCTTTAACCAAGCCTTGTGAAATTTGCTGGAAGGGGCCCCCTGAGCTGAGCGTGGGTCCCCCTGAGCTTGGGGGCCCCGGTACACGGCATCGCCTAGCCCTCCTATAGCTACGCCGCTGAACCGACTTGGTTAGGTCAGATACTAACCTACAAAAAAGCATCGGAGAAGATGTGGAAGAAGGCTTGGGGTGTTGACAGTCATCAAAGATGGCGGAAGCAAAAGCAAATGACGGGAGAGGCTCTCGAGAGGCAGAGTGAGAGGAGCCGTGGTCGGTAGCGTGAGGGCGTGAGCGAGCCGGCTGCCACCTGGCGGGGAAACCCGCAGGCCTCTGCCGCGCGGCCGACAGGGCACCACTTCAAAAGGACATGGCCCAATTCCCGTCTCTAAACACCTAGACGTCGACAAGGCGTAAAGCCATACGTTAAATAAATCCTTTCCCCGTACAGTACAGTGTACAGGCTTCTTTTTCTTTTTTTTTACTTGTTGCTTTACGCCTCGTCGACGGCTAAGGTCATTAGAGGCGGGATGGGACTGGGGACAAGGAACGGGAAGGAATTCTTCCATGACCTCTTTGAAGGAAGCATCTCGGCATTCGCCTGGAGTGATTTTGGAAAACCATGGAAAACCCAAATCTGGATGCCCGGACCGGGATTCGAACCGCCGTCCTCCCGACTGCGAGGCCAGAACGCTAACCGTTACACCACCATCCTCGGTCTTGGAGTAGAGTATGTTATCATTGCAAGTCATTAATAGTTTACGAGAAACACTGAAAAAAATTAAAATTCGTTAAGGACGAAAGAAGATAGGAGGGAAAACTTGCACTCAAAGAATTCAAGAATTAAAGAAAGATTATGAAATTGGAAAGTAGGTGCGCAGGGAAACTGCCAGTGGCGCAAAGTATCGTCCTTTCCCGCAGCACTGGTTCACTCAACATGTCTCACATTCACTTAAAAATAGGTACACTGCGTTCACACATTTCCAACGTTCGCTTTTTTAAAAGTTAAAACTCGTATAGGTGGGCTGTTGGACGGGGGCAAAGCAATGAATTCGCGTCACCCACATGCTGTGATGTGTTGTGCCTATCACATGCACGTTGGACGATTTTTGGATGGGTTCTCGTCACCAACATACTTTAACAGCAGTATATTCGTAGCTATAAGTATGACTAAATTATCGAGATATAAGAATACTTTATAAACTTTTAGAATCAAATGGCTATAATAAAAGTAGAAAACCGTGAGAGACATCCATCAGTTAAAAATGGTGTCAGACAAGTTTGTAGTCTATCCCCGTTAATATTCAACTTGTATGTAGAAGAAGCATTGAAGAAAGTCAAAGAAAAATCTCCATGTGGCATAAGTTTTCAGGGAGAAAAAATCAGTATGCTACGATTTGCTGACGACATTGTCTTGCTAGCAGAGAGGGCTGAGGATATTGAGAAGTTACTGAATGGCATGAACAAAATACTGAACGAATATTTTGGACTAAATATAAATCAAAGCAAGACAAAAGTGATGAAATGTAGCGGAAATGATACCAATCACAATAGATTAAATATAAAAATAGGATCGGATGCAATAAGAGATGAAAGTTAATTCTGCTACTTGAAGTAAAATTACAACCGATGACAGAATCAAGAATAATGTTAAAAGCAGAATACCACTAACAAAAAGAGCCTTCATGAAAAAGAGAAATCTTTTAGTTTCAAATATTGATGTAGGACTTAGAAAGAACGTTTTAAATTCTGTGTGTGGAGAACAGCACTATATCGCAGCGAAGCATGGACTTTAGGAATACCAGAAAGAAAGATAATTGAAGCATTTGAAATGTGGTGCTACAGAAGAATGCTGAAAATCAAGTGGACAGACAAAGTACGAAATGAACGAGTTTTGGAAATGATGGGTGAGGAAAGAAGTTTGTGGAAGAGTTTTACAGAAAGAAGAGACAGGCTGGTAGGTCATATTTTTAGACATGCTGGAATGGTTAATTTGTTAGTGGAGGGAACAGTCGAAGGTGAGAACTGTAGAGGAAGACAGAGATTAGAATATATGAAGCAGATAATTGGGGACGGGGGTTGTAAGGAATATATATAGATGAAGAGGTTAGCACGGGATAGGAAGGGATGGAGGATTGCATCAAACCAGTCGACAGACTGATGAAAGGGGAATAATAAGCATTTGTATAATTGAAAACAAAGCAGTGTCGTAGCTTAGCGGTTAAGGCGCTTGATTCAGAAAGTTTTTTTTTTACTTTACGTCTTGTCTACGTCGACGTCAATAGGGGTGGGCATGGGCTAGGGACCAGGAACGGGAAGGAATTTGGCCAAGTCTTTTGGAGGAAGCATTCTGGCATTCGTCTGGATTGACTTGGGAAAACGATGGAAATGTGAGATCTGGATGGGCGTACGAGGATTCGAATCCAAATCCTGCCCAATGCGAGTCTATAGCGTTCCCACTCACTCCCCACGCTCTGTCACATTGTCTCTATTGGCCACCCCGTGCAGTATTACAGAACTTGGAATGTGGGAGGTAACCTCGCAGGATATCTGAGGAGTAATGTGAAGGTCACCCATCAACACACTTAGTGTAGTGTTCTCTGGTGAGTAGGCGAGTGAGCAGGGTGTCTGACACGATATGTCGCCATCTTACGGTGAAGACTTCACCAGGAGATGGCGACGAGTTCGGATCGCGGAAATATCGTGTGACAACGCGCTGCTCAATCGTCTAGCCACGCGAGAACACTATATTAATCCTAAACGCCGAGATAAACCTGGATGTTATGCATTAAGAAACTGTTGACGCCGCTAGGTTGGCAGCAGGTTGGAGATAGCAGTCGTGCAGAGAGCCTCGCTGCAGTCGGCGAGGCGGGCGAAGTGGCGCAGATAGCGGTCAAGGCGGGGCAACAGGTGGCAGCCAGCCAGCAGCCAGCAGCCAGCCTCCACAACTCAAACATTACTAACTTACATCATGTACTCAGTAACTAAGAAACAATTACCATCTCTACCCGTACTTCACTAACGTCAAGGTCATCGTTACACTTTGCAGTAACCTTATGTTTTTAAACCAGAAATATATATATATATCGGAAATGGCTCGAAAGATTTGGATGAAACTTCACATTTAGATAACGTTTTGATTTTTAAGTTTACCTAAATAGGTGTCTTCCCGGCAAAAACGCAAATTTACAACAACAACAAAAACGAACAATTTTTATGTCTGGTATGTAGAAAACGGCTCTAACGCCATCTCGTAGAAGTTTCACGTACCAGAAAGCCTACTGATAGTTTCTCTTCGGTTTCAACAAGGAGTTCTCATATATTTAAATGAAGAATTCATGTATTCTGACTGATCGATGCGAATCGATCTCGGAAATCGTTCTAGCGATTTGGATGTAATTTCATATGTAGATAACGTTTTGCTTTTCAGATTAATAAGATGAACAAACTCGTTGATATAAATTACTGTGATAGTTAAGGTCCACTGTCTGGGAACGAGCATCTGGGAAACGGCGAGGCTGGTCGGCTGTTCGCATGTTACTGTAGTGTAGAAGGTGGTTGGAGGAGAGTGAAGCCACGACTGGGCGACAAGGTGGTGGAAGTCTACGCCTCATCACAGAACGTGGAGGTCTGAGGCTTGCCCGCTCTGTAAAGCAGGGTACAGTACCGGAGCAGGCACAAGTGTTTCGCATCCGCCGCAGACGCAACTGCACCAGACGACTGCAGTGGGCACGAGCTCATCGAGACCGCGGAGCATGTAAACGTGTCTCCTGGTCGAGTGAAACACTTGTTTATATGCATTCGCAACTCGGGCCGAACAGCCAGCTCAATGTGATCAGGACTGTTGCAGTGTATCAGTTTCTCTAGCACGTCGTAGTAAATTCTAACAGGACCGACAATACACTTGCTCTAGTCCGGATTCGAACCGGCGACCTTCGGCACGCGGAGCCAGTACTCTAGCCCAGTGGCGGATCCAGGATTTTGTTTTGAGGGGGGCTAGGTTTTGTTTTGGGGGGGAGGGCTTGACTCGGGGGAGGAGGGGTTAGCTGACAGAAATCTCATTATTCCAGATTGCCGCCCTTATTAAAACTGTAGAAATACCTAGTCCCCCCCCCCCCCCCCACCCTGGATCCGCCACTGCTCTAGCCTCTACGTTAGCAAGCCCAGCTGAATCACTTGTTCACACAAATCAATTATCGTGTCCGGATATACAGTGTTCCAGGCAAACGTCTGCTCGAGACATGCAGCGCACCAAGGACAGGCCTGTGTGAGAGACTCTCCTGGGCCTCTCACTGGTTGTGATCGAAGCCGTGGACCACCTGCAGCCGCCTTCCCACTTCAACTCTGCCGCGGCGGTGATGGCGTCTCCCAGTAAGACCACGAGGCCGGTGGTGTCAGGAGCACGGTACTGGAATCAGATCTCACTCCAACAGGACACGTCGCACACAAACCACTGCGCGACCTGTGCGTAGACAGCTGCTACCAGACAACTCCGGAAACCTTGTCGCATCCACGCCACGCCCGATACAAAGCTGCACCGACACGTCACTAAGCAGCTGGTCGTAATGTTTTGGCCCACCAGTGTTGATGAGTTTTCTGCTTTGATTCACCAATCCGAGTAGCGGCATCTCGGAGTGATTCTCCCCACCCTCAGCTCCGAAGCGAGTCGTTTTGGGAGTTGTTGAGTCATTTCCCCTGTCTGTTGATCGATCCCGCCTCCAGAGGGTCTATTTATAGCAAGTGGCCTAACCTAGGTCACGACCTAGGCAATAGGCGGCAGACACTGGAAAGCGTCAGAACTCCCACATAACACTGACTTAGTTCACTTACTATTCATTTCTTCAACGCTGTTTTACAAGTTAAATCATCATTTTACTCTTTCGCATCGCACTTCACAATTCAGATTCGCCATTTATCTTTCTTCCCTTAAATATACTAATGCGTGCTCGTACATTTTCTGTTCTCCACAAAATGACGGTTAAAATTCCCAAACTCTTTCACTATACTTATGAAATACTTGTAAAAATTAGTAACCCACTCTAAGATCATTTAAAAATTGTTACAAGACAATTATACATGCAAAACATTTTATTTAATTCCAAGATACGAATATATCCCGAATATACCACAATCCGCGATGTTGCTGTCCCAATTCGAGATGGTGAAAATTTCGTCCCGCGCCGGGCAACGAACAAGTACCTGTCGAATGCCAGCATGCGTTTCAGCACATTGGCAACATCGGACAAGAAAGAGGTCGGCTGTTTGTCGCGACCGAGCGTAGTGCGTGAGCGGTGGCGCTCTGGCCTCGCATTCGGGAGGACGTGGCTTCGAATCCCCGTCAGGGCATCCTGATTTGGATTTTCCGTGGTTTCCCCATATCACTACAGGCGAATGTCGGGATGCTTCCTTCAAAAGGTCATGGTCGATTTCCTTCTCTTTCCTTTCCCGCCTCTAATGATCTCGACGTCGACGAGGCGTGAAGCTATAAGCAAATAAAATCATCATCATGGGTTTTCTGCGATTCAGCAGGTCCGTTCCATGCCTCCCTTTGTTCCGCCTGTCCCTTTGTCTCTATATATTTCCCATTTATCATGATGTCATCCAGGATTTTCTTTCATCGTCGACCTCTTCTTTTCTCTCCATTTACAATTACCTCCAGGGAAAGCAGTCACTCATTCCTCAACACGTGACCAATCCAGTTCCTTATTGTTTTTGAGAGGAACCTTTCCTCTCCTAGTCGTTCCAGCACCTCATCATTCCTTACTTTGTCTTTCCAACTTATTTTCTCCATCCTCCTCCATATCCACATTTCGAAAGCTTCCAACCTCTTTACATCTTCTTTGCGTATCGTCCATGTTTCAGTCCATATGGTCCTACAGCCCACACGAAACACTTAGCTAGTTTTTTCCTCAGCTTTTCATCCAGCCTTTCGTATAATAAGTTTTTCTTTCTACTGAAAGCTTCCTTTGCCGTTGCGATTCTAGTTTTTAAGTTTTTACCTCCTTTTTCAACTCATCTCACCACACACAGCACTCCCTAGATATTTGAAGGACTCTGCTTGTTCAATAGCAAAAACAAAATAATATTAAAAAAATTGGAGCGTTGGAGCTTCCCCAGTTTTCGTGAATTTTTGTGTTTTATAGTTTGATAGTCGCATTGCCATCTGGTGTTAGAGCAGAGAACCTAACCAGATCGCCGTAGTGTAAGCAAAAAATAACTCATTTCACCGATCGTAACTAGGAAACGTTGGAATGAGTGGTGTGCGATTCGCCTTACGAGAGTAAACTGTAGTTTAACATCTGCGCGTCCTTATTAAATAGTGCAAAAGTTCCCAACTACTAACCAATTTATCAATCATTGCTATTCTTTGAATAATTAAGTCTGTGCTGAATGAAGGAATTGGTTCATTTACCGGATTAATATGAAATTGTTCTGCTAATGCGCGGTTTTTTGGTTTGTATATTATCTGGTAAATAGATTGCAATATCTAGCATTTTGTGTTGTTTCTTATATCAAGTTTGACCATGTTTTCAATACATTAAAACTGTTTATTATGTTCAAAGCAATGTACATTCCTTATAATATAATATATGATAATTTCCGTTTAAAATCAATTAGTTTTAATTCTTTTTTATTCTGCGTGGCTTATAAAATGCATTTGTAGCGCCCAGCACAGCCCCTTGGAATAATGGTACCGAGAATTCACGTGGTTTTTGTGATATAATGTGCAATGGAAATGTTCTGAAAACAGTCTGTAACATTCCGAGTTCTCAGAATGAGGTACGGCACATGGAGCAAGGAATAGAGCGGAGGCGAAATACTGCTAAATCTGTGAAGCCTCCTGTAAACACTCGGCTCCTACTGCGCATGCGCGGTGGCCATAATAGAAACCCCGTTTTTACTGCTGTAAATATTACATTTTCTAATATTTCAAAGTTTTTTATGATACCAGCTTGTATTGCATAAGGTTGCACGAACAGATCAGATAGGAAACAAACTGGAATAAGGTTTGATAAGTTAACTGACATTGTAATTATTGTTCTTAAAGTGATTGATAGGTAGGGCCTATCATTCGTCTCAGATACCTCAGCACCGCCACGAACTGCCGCTGTTTGGGAGACACATGGAGCAGCGGATAAGCGTACTCACTGATAGCACACGTCTCCCTCGCGTGGAATGTCGCGCTGCACTTCAGACACAAGACATTCTCAATTTACTCTCGTCAGAAGCAATTACTCAAAACGTGACGCTTTAAACAAGAAAACAAATTAGAAACGAAAACTAAGTATTTGTGGAGAGTTTGGCTTTTGCATTGTCCTCAGCCTTGTTTAAATATACATATATAAGGGAGCGTCCAATACCACGTGCCTCGGTGTAAAAGGGGGGGGGGGGGAGTCAGCTACGTGGGGAGGGGAGGGGGGGATATCCGAGCCAGGCCACGTAGCTGTTCATTCATATTATTTGTTACAGTAGAAATAACGTACAGTACACACAATAGGATGTGGATATTTATTTCCGCCATTTAATTATCTCCGTATGTAATTTACGACAGTCTGACAAGAGAAAACAGTACAAAATGTCTTCTGGAATCAGTAGGATAAATAGCTACGTGCTTAGCGGGAGGGAGGGGGGGGGTAGACACAACCCACCTCGAGCTAGATGGGGGAGGGGGGTTAACAGGAGCGAAAAATGGAGCTACGTGGTTTACGGACACTCCCTAAGGAAAAGAATACATATCTTAGGAACAGGAAGATAAAAAGTGTTTTTAAATTTATGACTTTATCGCGCTAAGTACATAATTTTTAATTGTTATCGAAGTAGCTACCAAATTTGGGTTTGGTTTCAAAGCGTGAAAGTTGGTTCCAATTTTTAGATCTAGAATTATAAATGAATGTCCGACTAATTTTTAATTAATTTTAAAGACGCGCAGTGTATTTCTCCTCGACATTTGGACTCATCACTCTTTCGCTGAAATGGCGACGGTAGGATCAGAGAGAATATAATTAATATTTATTAGGTGAAATTTACTAACATAGGCATTTTCATTTTTTTAAATTAATTTTTATGTTATATTTTGTTAATGTAATTTCCTCCCCTCGCCATCCCCATCAGCTGCTTTACCGTTTAAACTTAAATTTTTAATTCTTTCAATTTTTTTTTTTTTTTTTTTTTTTTTTTTTTTTTTAAGCTATTCTTCTTGTTTCCCCGCTTAACTTCAACACAAAATTTCCCACGCAATTGTGCCTGAACTCGAGTCTCAACTTGTGGTCATTCATATTAATATTTAATTAAAATTGCAATTGAGCGCACACTCCGGTGGCAATTTCCCTACACACCAATCTTCCCCCTTTCCTGCACCCACCTACATTTGCCCTCTACAAATTTTAACTTTAAATTCATTCAACGTTTCTGTTAAATTATTCATCATTTCTCTTGGTAACTCATTCCAATCCCTGACACCCTTAACCAAAAAAAGAAAATCTTCCCACACCCTTGTGGCTGAAATCGAGTGCCAGCTTGTGGTCATGGTCATGTTTTCCCTTCCTCGCACTACTTTCAATTCTTATTCCAATATTTTTCTAAGCCTCATCACTAATATACGCCCCGTACACTCCCATGACCCTATTCACCCTCCTCCTGTCTTGCAACGAATCCCATCCCAGCTTTTTTATCATATCTGTTACTGATTGCGTTCTACAGTAATTTCTAGAAACAAATCTTTTTTGCGCCCTCTCCAACACAAAATGTGGGTCCCACGCTCATCTGTCCCGTTCCACTCCTGATTCCCGCGCCATTGTCTCGTAAGATATAAAGCGATGTTAACACTTGACCACACTCTCGCCATGTGTCACGTCAATCATATTTGATTAGATGAGGTTGAAACTCCCGTGACCAACCGACAGCTTGAGAACGCTGCTGTCCAAGCAGACCGCCATATAAGGCAGATATCTCCAACTGATACAATCAGCTGTGTATCTGATTGATGTGACACGTGGGGAACAAACACGATGAGCTGTAGACGTGTCGCAATCTTATTCAATGTTATACTCAGTTGAAAGGAACTGACCCCTCAAATACGAAGCTCAGAAACAAAATAACTTGACGCTATGGTGAACACAGTGTCACCTCTGCTGCCACGCAGGGAAATTAAACTGAAACTCCTTCCCTATGGCAAGCTTCAGTCAGATATATTTGAAAGAAAATTGCGGTATAAAATGCAGGCGACTGTTCAGCAACAGAAGTGTGATTTCATAAAGTAAACTCGACAATCATCCACCGAGCGTGGCGCGTGAGTGGTTAACGCTCTGTCCTCGGATTCGGGAGGACGCCGGTTCGAATCCCCGTCCAGACATCCAGATTTGGGTTTTCCATGGTTTCCCCAAATCACTCCAGGCGAATGCCGGGATGCTTCATTCAAAAAGGCAGAAGATGCCCCCCCCCCCCTCCCCACGTAGCCCTATGTGGCCTTAGCCTCTACCCCTGCGTGGCACGTAGCTCTTTTCCCTTTTGATTCCAGAAGACATTTTGCTCTGTTTTCTCTTATCAGACTATAGTGAATTCCATACGCAGATAATTAAATAACGAAAATAAATATTCACATGCTGTCGTGTGTTCTGTAGCTCATTTTAACTGTGGCAAATAATATGAATGAAAAGCTACGTGGCCTGGCTCGAAACCCCCCTCCCCACCTTCCACGTCCGAATAAAGGAATAACGTGTTAATTTACAGCTACGAAATCAGTGGAGAACATGGTCAGCTACACATACTTACTATTGTCCGCGTCCAGCAGAGCCCCTGACCAGCCAAGTCCTCAGTCTGTTTCCATACACCTTGGAAATTACCATCTTTACGAATTTTGTGACGAATACCAGTGAAATGGACCAGTGGAAGAGAACGAAACTAACCTACATATTATTGTAGACATCGCGAATTTTCGTTAATAATTTATTAACAACAGATAATAACGACGTGATGATTCAGTATCATGGGTAAAATACAATACAAAAACAAGAAGTCGAATATAAATAATTTTCAAAGGTAGACTGACTGTGAATTGCTATGTGAGCTGTGCTCTCGACTATACAGCGTACTGAACGCCATTCTACTTCTTTATAATCAATGGTGGTAAATATTTCGATTGCGACAAGGTTTTCGCCAGACTCTGTTAAAGATAGAATCTGTTATGAAACAGTTTTTTATTGGGTGTTTTTTGTTTGTCAGAATAACTTAAGCTATCAGCTATCGTTATAATATAAAGTCTCACTGAAATGCATCGTATTTTGCTTCATACGTGCACACACACACAGGGGCGGATCCAATATATTGGGTTAGGTGTGGGGCTTCAGTAGGACAAAGGGTAGTACTCAAAAAAAAACAAAAAAAATTACAATGTCGGGGGGAAGGGGGGACCTGTGGACCTAGATACTTTTGGGGGGGGGGGGAAGCTTGACCCCTAGCCCCCCCGTGGATCTGCCCCTGTGCACACATATACAAAAATTCCTGTTACGGCTATTTCCTCTTAAAAAGTATCCTATATCTTAACTGATTAAACAAGCTATCTAGACGTGAACCTTCGATGGAAAGCGTAATTTCGATTAATTGTTTTTGGGAAATGCGCGGACGGATAAACAAAAGTTTCAGAATTTACAGTTTTGTGGTTACACCATCAGGAACGTTACAGCTTATCGTAATAAGAACTATGTTGTATGCGACCTATTACACAACCTATCATATGTTATAGTTCCCTTAAAATCCGTCCTAATATTTTAATCTTGGTCTTCCTCTACAGTTCTTACATTCGCCTGCCCGTTCTGCTAAAAAATTAACTAATCCAGCATGTCTCAAAATATGACGTACCAGCCTGTCTCTTCTTTCTGTAATACTCTTCCACAATTTGCTTTCCTCACCCACCATTTCCAAGACTCTTTCATTTCTTACTTTGTCTGTCCACTTAATTTTCAGCATCTTTCTATAGCACCACATTTCAAATGTTTAAATTTTCCTTCTTTCTGGGATTCCTAAAGTCCATGCTTCCCTACCATAAAGTGCTGTGCTCCACACATAGAGCTTTGAAAAGTTCTTTCTGAGTCCTAGATCAATATTTTAAACTAAAATACTTTTCATTTTCATGAAGGCTCTTTTCGCTAGTTCTATTCTGCTTTTAACATCATTCCTGCTTCGGCCATTGGTTGTAATTTTGCTTCCCAAGTAGTAGAATTCACTTACTTCTCTGTCGTCAGGCACAACTTTTATGAAGTTTTATTGTTTAGTATTGCTTAATATCGTGTGGTGATAGTATTGTCTTCCTACTTAAGCTTTACGCTGCGTCGACGTCCGTGTGATTAGAGGCGGGAGGGGATTGGGAACAAATTCGGCCGTGGGCTTTCGAAGAGACTGACCCGCGCGGCGTCGCCTGGAGTGATTGCGGAAAATTGAATTCACGTTGGCCAGGCAAGGATTCGAACCAGCGTCCTTCTGGATTCATTTACCTATATTTTGCAACAGTTGGTCACCCTGCTAGCTTCATATCAGGGAATTGCGTCATTCAAAACATTTCTCTGATAATCAACCAAAGATTCAATAATCTTATTTCATATGTCACAATTAAATTTAGTCTTGCATAACATAAAGTGAAGTACTTTCTAAATGTTTTTACAGAAAATTACCATGATTTACAATTAAAATGCCGATATTAATTCCCACGAGTGATTTACTATCAGAACAGTATAACATTTCGAATAATAACACCATAAATGGGATTAAAGTTGAAGATTGGAAATAAAAATTTCTTTCTTACCCTCCCAAATCGTATGCGTCAAATGCGGGCTAAAGGGTCAGTCTGCCACGGTATTTAACTATTTTTGTTCGAAAACAAATTAGATGTACGCCAAATGCGTAGAGTACGGGCAAATTCGCCGGTCGAAGTGATCAGCAAATATAGGAAAACAACGCTGTGTCTGATATCGCCGCACATCAGTTGAGTTTTTGTTTCGGTGATGAGTTATGTGATCAGTTATGTGACTGTGGAAACGTGATCGCCATTAGTCAGAGATAAAACATAACTAGCTGATAACTACTGTCGAAATCGTTTGCTGATACGATAATTGACACATACTAAAGATCTTTTAATTGTCTCTGGAAGCGACTCAGCTAACGTAATGTAGTATTCCAGGTGTTCATCTTTTACTATTCTCGATTCTCCTAAGCTTTTGTTTTAACGTATTACTGATCGAAAACAACAATTACGTATGGCTGTAATTTTCACAGTTACCCTACCTAGAAGATATCTGTTGGTAAAGAAATAATTGGATGTGTTCTGGTTTTTGATAGCACTGATTTATTCTATACTATCGTCCTGTTCATGGAAACTAAAGTTTATTATTTTTTTAAGTCAGATATTAAAACGTGTTCTTAATGTTTGAATCCACACGTTACATACAATTTGTTGTATGTTGTAAGTGAAACTAATTGGAGCTTTTTGAAGCCATGGACATTTACAGCAGAAACTTGAAATGTAACATTACATGTGAGGGACAAGCGGCTGTCCAAGAAAACATTAATCAGGAACAATATCAGAGTATATTATAAATATTATGGTTTTGACTTGTAGACCTATAAAACAATAAGTTGTAGTTGTGATAGTAGTAAATGAAGATATACCTTAAGAAATAACAGAAGCGAGCAGTAAGTATGAAGGATGAGAATTATCTGGAGGACTCGAGTTCCCAAACCTCACGGGTCAACGAGCCGACAGACAGGTTTGGTTTTGTCCGTCTGGCGAATTGAAGAACCTACCAACAGAGCGGGCTAGTGGCCAACAGAGAGTATCATATGCAGACAGCAATCAAGGGAAACGTATGTTAGCGTGAACAAAGTGCCACAGCTAGAGTTGCCAAATTATTAAGAAAAAAACTAAAGTATATTTGTCTTTTGAAGAGGAAAGTAAAAATAATATGAATGAAAAAAAGTATTTTTAAGTTTAGGTACTTATTGCCTTAAATACGCATCTTTTTCTCGCTTACTGGACTAGTTGAAGTGTTACAGCTGCTAATTAGAGGCTGGAGTCGTAAACTACGTGGCTTGGTCTATTGGGGGGGGGGGGGAAGGGGGGGATATCCGAGCCAGGCCAGGTAGCTTTCCATTCATATTATTTGCCAAAGTTAAAATAAGGTACACAACACACAACAGCATGTGGATATTTATTTCCGTCATTTAATTATCTCCGTCTGTAATTTACGATAGTCTGGCAACAGAAACCATTACTAAATGCCTTCTGGATTGAAAAGCGGAAAAAAACCGCGCGTGTGGAGGGAGGGTGTTGAGGTAAAAGCGACGTAGGGCTAAGTGAGGGGGGGGGGGGAGGGGTCAGAGGGGGCCACAATGGAGTCACGTGGTTTATGACGCTCTCTGAGTGCTACTTGTGTGGATGTTTTTACGCAGCTGGTGATGTTTGTTGGATTTTCTACTTGTGAAGTGCTGCGATTATCGCCTCGCAGTGACACATTTCCCGCTTTATCTGCTTTTCGAGCGAGATTCCTTACAGTGCCGATAAACTAAGTACAGTCTGCGCATAATATCTGGAACTGCTGCAAAATATGAGGGTTATAGTGACAGACCTGAAACACTTATAAAGCAATGGGAGCCTGAGAAAACGAATATGTGGAACGGATAATGTCCCCGATACGTGCAGATGCTCTGCTCCTCATTAAAATTTCTTACACCAATACGTTGAAATTCATACGAGTAAATCTAGGTGTTCTTTGAAAAATTACTTCATTGGTAACTGAAGTACCCTGGAAGTATTAGAACCATAGGACACTCTTCAAGAGTGATCTCGGATGACTAAAGGCTTACAATTACGAAACATTCACTGTGACAGTAGTTTTCTTTTTCTAACGTTCAACAAAATAAACAGTTATAAATTGATAGTCCACAGTAATTAAAAAATTAAAATACTCTGTCAACAACTACGATGCCGGCCTCGGTAGCGTGTGGACTGGAGGGCTGCGGGTCCTCGGTTCGAGTCCGACCGTGTTTTAATGTCCTATCCGTCCTGTGGTCTCTGCAGGAACGGAAAACACTGTGTCATTCGCAGTCACACCTGGCTGGCTGTATGGGCCATAATAATAAATAATCACCACAAGTTACATTTATGACATAATAAATTTAGTAACTGTCGAAGGACAATATCTAATTCAAAAAAATAAAATAAAGCCTATACCTGGAAGAGCTGCACCAGGGAATGACAGAGCTGAAAGTAAGATTTCTGCCTGCGGCAAGAAAAATTGTAATACTATGCCTGGCAGAGTGTCTACATTCAGTAGGTTCACAGAGTTGACACAGGCCTCGGTACAGCACCCGATACCATCTCCCCTGCCGTCGATACCAGATCGGAAGTGCTTCGCTGCAGTCCTCTGTGCAGCACAGAGTCCCTGCCCAACGTATGTATGTTTCTCAGCCACGTCGTTTTGCCCTTGCGAATTTTAATTTTAAGTTCTTTCATTGTTTCAGGCACAGCCTACAGCACATCCTTTGGTAACTTATTCCAATCGCTGACCCACTTACATACAAAAGATAACTTTCCCTCTCCCTGAAAACAGAACGTTCCGACACCTGGCTCTGCTGTCGGTATCAGGTGTCGCATCTCCACCGATGAAGACGATCTGTCTTCACGGCACCGCCCACCTGGAGACCCGAGAACATTTCAAAGTCTCCAAACTAAGGATCAGGGAGAAAGACGAAACGATCAGAGTTTTATGGCAAATAGTCAGGGCCCTTGAGGCTTGGCCTATGGTGGCTAAGTCTGTGGAGGCTTCACCTGTGGAGGCTCAGCCTATAGAGGCAGAAATTAGACATGGTGGGTTTTAAGAAGAGGGAGAGAAGGATGGTCGGGAGCTGATAACAGGTCATAGGGGAAGTACAGTTAACCAGATGAAGAAGCCAGACAGTCCAAAAATTTTGCGGGAAAATAGGTTTGACCTGTTACCAGAGTCAGGAAGGGAGGAACCTCATGTAGATGTAGGAGAAGGTAAGGTGCAGCTGGCCTAAAGGATTAAGGGGGTGCAAGGAAGAAATAGGAAGAAAAGGGTTCAGCTGCTAGGTAGTAGTCACGGGAGAGGTGTGGGCCCTCTCTTGCAGGGCACAGGTTACCAGGTCACATGTTTTTTCAAAGCTAGTGCAACTTTAGGTCAGGTAATAGAGGATAAAGATTTACTTTGTAGGTGATTATCTAAGGAGGATAGAGTAGTGATAGTGGGATGTGCGGGTAACAGTTTTCATAGAAATGCTAATTATTGTATAGAGAGTGACCTAGGGAAGGTGGTGAAGGAGGCACAGCATACCAGGGTGGAGCTCATGCAGGTCCTAAGTCGCCATGACCAGCCGCAATTGAACCACGCTGTGAGGCGGGTAAATGTGGAAACGGAGGTGCTGCCTGCAATAGCGTTCGTTCTGTGTTGGGGGTTGTGCCTGTGAACACCATTGATAGGTGGGGTTTCACTAGGCATGGCCTACACCTCAATAGGAGGGGCAAGGGAATACTTTCTGAGTTGTTGGTTAGGACTGTGAGGAAGGCAACCTCCAATTGTGATGGGGTCGGGACTGTGCCTTTTTCAGATTAAGGTCTGTTGGTGAGGGGGTAAAAATAGGTAATCACAGGGATAATGAGTGTAGATTCAAAGTTAGAAAAATAACTAATACTATACTAAAGAAATAGAAGAAGCTTTTGAAACAATAACAGAGGGGAAGGCGAATGTTAGTGCTGAAAATATCACAAAGCCAGTGATAAGAGTGTTACTGGTAAACTGTGGAAGTATAATGAACAAAGTCATGGAGTTTGCAAACCTAATAGAGATTCACGAATCTCAAGTAGTTATAGGGGTAGAGTCGTGGTTAAAACAAGGAGTTATAAACAATGAGGGTTTTTCCTGATGGTTACAGAGGAGCAACTTGGGGAGGGATATTCATATTGGTTAGCAAAGATTACTACAGTTCACTGGTGTTCAGAGATCATGACCATGAGTTACTTGGGGTAGACTGCTGAGGAAATAAAAAAGTCAGGGTGTTGGCTGCACACCGTAGTGGAAGAATGAATGATAAAGGAGGATTTTGGGGAGAAACTAAATTCACATTCAGAATTCAGAATTGAGCATAGAATGGTCATTATTAGTCGGGATTTAAACTTACCAGCTGTGAACTGGGTAAGAAATATGATCAATAACACAAGGGAACAGAGATTTGCAAATTCCTTAGTAAGCGAAGGAGGCTTTACACAAGTTGTTGAGCAGAACACAAGGGGACCAAACATGTTGGATATCTTCCTAATAAAACCTAAACATTACCTTATCGGGTGTCAAGAAACTGAAGGAATAAGTGATCACAATGCAGTTCTGATGGATATAAGAGAATTAAGTAAACCATGGCCAGAATTGAAGGGAGAAATAGATACAATTATAAATTTCAGAACTGAAAAGATATTTCAGGGTTAATTTTATTAAATGGAACAATGGCACAAGTACAGTGGAGAAGAGCTCAAGGAGATAATAAATAAGGGTGAATAAATGTTTATTCCAAAACAGAAAATAAAGAGAAGTACAGAACCTACATACTATAACAGGGAGATGAGGAGGTTAAAGGGGTTTGTGAGACGAGAACATAACAGAGTTAAGAAACAGCAAGGCAGTAGGGAATTCTTAAAACAACTAACCAAGGAATTAATAATGTCAAAGATACTGGCTAAAGATGAGTTTATGAAGAATGTTGTCGGTGCAGCGGGACCACTGAGTGATGAAACTAGAAATTTCTATAGCTATATC
>JARYHS010012519.1:232441594-232693956 GCA_031002005.1 Vandiemenella viatica | reverse complement strand
CACTCACTGGCGGCTGGTCCCTAACTAGCTTTGCTGCTGTGCCCCGCACTAGTCAGCTCCGACCCCACTCACTGGCAGTCGGCCCTACTCTGTCTTCTGTTAGCTCAGCCACCACTATTTATACTCCTAATGATGTCATTAGTTGTGTCCTCTGGACCTTCGAGAACATTCTGTGGCGCATCCTACCATCTTGGTCACGTTGCTTTGCATGTGTTCGGCTACCCTGTCTGAGCCTCCCTCATAACTCCGGAGGATTTCTCCTGGCAGCTTCCGTCTGCCTAACGACTTTGTTTGTGTCCCTGATAACTTTCTCATTAGTTGCTTCATCCACAACTTGCGTTCTGGCGTCGAGTTTCCTAAATCTAATACTTGCATTATATTACAGTTTTATTGGACCTAGCTGCCTTTGCGATTATTTCGCGGCATTCGTGACACATTCGCGACACCTCCCCCCCTAGGGGAAAATTTTGCAATCTCTCTTGAGAGTGCAAAATTTTCTATGCCTATGTCGGCTGTGTGAGCTGCCTTTTTATTTAACTCTTAGTTCATACATTTTATACATTTTAACAAATTTTCTTTTATCTTCATCTTCTTCAGAACCTGTACCTGCAATAGAAACATCTTTCATAACAACTTCTTGTGAAACAACAAAAATATATCATTTCATTATTTTTACCACAATATTTCTGTCACCTTTACAGAACATCTTATTTATAAAGACAATTATACAATGCAACTATTATTTCTTTATTTCCCTAACGTTTGTCTGTCTTTGACCAAAACGTTAGTGGTTTCCTGGGTTCGTATGCTACGTATCTTTCTGGTCGTCGCACACGCTCACTTAGCACTGTATCACTCGGCTCTATTGTATATCTACTTCTTACAGGTTCAAACGTGATTCGCTCACTTTCTTCACTGTTAATTTCAGCTGGATGGTACCTAACTACCCCTGTGTCAGGATATTGATTTACAATCTTATTTCTCACACAAATCTTTGTGCAACAGTCATCACCCATAGCCTTACAAAAGAATCTGAAGCAATCTCTGCAACATTTACAATATCGACATATACAGCAAATTATTATCATTATTACAATCCCAGTTCCAGCATAACCCCAAATAGGTATATTGTCTAATGAAAGTGAATCAAACACTGTTCTTTGTTGGTATGCGATTTCCTCTTCTAATTCATCCAATTTATGCCCTGCCGCTGTTAAATCATCTAGCTGGCGAACTACTGGTTCGACTGGCAAGTATAGAGGTATTTCTGATATGTTTTTCTTTTCATTATTTACCATGCAGCAATCTATATCTAGGCTTAAGCTCGGAACAATATCATTGATCGTACTTTTGATCTAATGGTATGTTCGGATTGGATTATTATTTGTGCTCCGTAACCTTTACATTTACTTAAAAATTTAAGTTTCCTGTTCCTTAATAATTACATCTGCTGGCTTATGGCCATTACACAACACCGTAAGCCCTTCTCTTTGGGTGCTACAAAAAGCCACTCATTTCCTCTAATTTGTGTCCATACACTTTCATTTAGCGTGATATATTTTTGTATGCAATCGTCTGGAATCTTACTACAGGTTGAAGCATTCTAGCTTCGCATACCTCATGGTCGTAAGTTGATAACAGGACAAAAGTTTGCTTACAAATATTATGAGTAGGTTCTATCTTTTTACATATTAATTGATCATCATCTAACTTAATATACTTCCTCTTTGCATCATCCATTAATAGAAACCTCTTTTCTGGTGATATGTAAGTGAATAGTCGCTTATTTTGACTTACTTCGACTGGTAGAGGCCATAACTTATACATGTTATACCTTTCGCTGTCCACAAGCGGAATATTTAAAACATAACTCAGTATATTGCCTGAAATGAAAACATCCAAGTCAATTGCTCGCATTAATTGATACCCCTTGGCTTCGGTCAGTTCTATAGGGAATTGCTTATCCTTTATTTCTTCTTTAATTAACTGTAGGTATCTAACCACTTGTACAGGGTTGATCAAATGCGGTGCCAGAATACCTTTTTGCGCATTTACTATCGCGGTTACGAGTAGATCATACTCTCGCTCCACTTCATTGAATATCGTTATTAATTGTATCAACTGCTCATTCAACGTTATGGATATACCAAGTTGAAGTATCTTTTGTCTGTACTAGCTTCGTAATTAAATACGTGCTCATTTAATTTCAATATTCCTGCCGTAATTATCTCTCATTTCTCTCTATCGAATCAACCGTGTGGTTGAAACTAACTAATGTTGCCCTTACAATAGTAACTTGCTCTTTTGATAATTTTAATAATTGTTTCTGTTCCTGTTCTAACGAATTAATCTTCGATTTAAAATATGTGGCGTCATCTTCATCATGGCCATAATTACTCTCCAGGTTGCTGCCATTGTCCCTGTAATTTCAAAAGAATTCTTTTAATCTATTGGCATGCACCTTTGTAAATTTATTTTTCTTTAATTGTATTACAACATTCGGTCCCTTGGTTTCAATTACCGTATACGGACCTCTCCACTGGCTGTCTAATTTCTTTGAGCGACCCCTTCTCACACTTTCGTCAAATAACAGGACTTTATCTCCCGGTTTGAATACTACTGGGTTTTGTGTTTTATCATAATTCTCTTTGCTTTTCTCTTTTGCTTGCGCCGTTGCTTCTCGTGCACATTGGTGCATGGCTCTCAACCTTTCCCTTAATTCTATTACATAATCATCATAGTTATATCACATCATCCGGTTTCTTTTGCAGTGCCCCTGGTACGTTACAGATTCTTCCGAAAAACAACTCGTGAGGCGTATACCCTGTAGTACTGTGTGGTGTTGTGTTGAAGACAAACACCGCATATGGGATCCAGGTATCCCAGTCTGTTTGACCTCTGTTTACATAATGTCGTAACATTTCTGTCAAGGTGCGGTGCGTTCTTTCTAATGCACCGTTAGCCTGCGGGTGGTAACTTGTTGTGTGGATTTTTTCTATCCGCAATAATCTACATGTTCGCCTCATGACGTCACTCATAAAGTTACTCCCCATGTCGCTTAACAAAATCGACGGTATTCCAAACCGTAGGATTACTCGCTCTACCAGTACTCTTGCTACTGTATCCGCATCTTGTTGCTCTATTGGTTCCGCCACTAAAAACTTCGTTAGAGCATCCTGAAAGGTGAGTATATATTTATTTCCTTTTCCGATCGTTGCAACGGGCCTACAATATCAATGTCACATCTCTCAAAAACATGTTCTGGGGTCTTCGTAATCTCCATCGGCATCTTTGTTTTGTTTTGGGTGATCTTATTTTTCTGGCAGCTTTCGCAATGGCGAATGTACTGCTCAATGTCGGCTTTCATACCTTCCCAACAATATTTCTTTATTCGCTCATAGGTCCTACCTATGCCTTGATGACAGCCTATTGGTGATTCATGGTACTGCCGCAATATCTTCATTTTTTCTTCCTGAGTAAGATTTTCCCCATTATTGCCACTTGGTGGTACTGTTTTTTTGTTGTATTCTCATTAACAGCTGTTTCAGTACTCTTTTCTTCTTCCTCCTTACCGGCTATCTCGCTACCAGTTTCTCTAATACTCCGAATTCTTGAAAGAGCGTCCGCAGCTTGATTCCTTTTTCCGCTCTTATAAACGATTTCGTAATCGTATTCTTCTAGTTTAAGACGGAACTTCATTAATCTCGATGACGGATCTGAAATACTATTAATCCACGTCAACGGTTTATGGTCCGTACATACTGTAAATTTCCTTCCAAACAAATAAGGTCGAAATTGCTTAATCGCCCAACAAATAGCTAACATTTCCCTCTCTATTGTACTATAATTCCTTTCTGCCTTATTCAAAGTCCTGGACGCGTAGGCTACAGGCAAATCCTGCCGATTTTCCCTTGGCTTAACACCGCTCCAATCGCATCTTGACTTGCGTCCGTAGTAACTATGAAATTTTTCTTTGAAGTCAGGATACTGTAATATGGGAGGGCTCAACAATTTTTCCTTCAATTGCTGAAAATGCCTCTTCCTGATTTTCTCCCCATGTATATGTAACTCCCTTTTGTAACAGTTCATACAAGGGCTTGGCAATTTTACTATAATTGCTTATAAATCTTCTATAGTATCCACTCAGACCTAAGAACGCCTTTAATTGTGTTGTATTGCTTGGTTGTGGGTACTGTTGTACGGCTTCTACCTTTTTCGGATCGGGCTTCAATCCCTCCTCGGTGAGTACGTGTCCTAAAAATGTAACTTCCTTGCGCAAAAACTCACATTTGTCCACTTGCAATTTGAGGCTTATACTTCCGTAGTCTTTCGAAAACATCTTCTAACCTGCATTGTGCTCTCCCAATGATGATCCGAAGACAATTACATCATCTAAGTAAATGAACACTTTCTCACCCTGTAATCCTACCAGTACGGAATTCATTAGTTTTTGGAAGGTATTTGGTGCCGTTTTTAATCCATAGGCATTCTTTTAAATTCATAGTGTCCTATAGGGGTGCTGAAAGCCGTTTTCTCCTGGTACTGTTCATCTATCAGTACCTGATAGTACCCTTTCGCTAAATCTAACGTTGAGAAATACTTTGCTTTACCAAGCCCATCTAGTATTTCATCAATCCTTGGTAATGGGAACACGTTATTTACTGTCAGATCGTTTAACTTCCTGTAGTCTATCACTACGCGCCATTTCTGCTTTCCACTTGCATCCATTTTCTTTGGAATTATTAGTACCGGTGAATTCCATGCACTATCACTAGGTATCACTATGTCATCTTGTAGCAATTTTTCTATTTCGCCTTGCAGGATTTCTTTTTGAGCTTCCGGTATTCTGTACGATCTCAGACGAACTATCTTTCCCTCTGCCTCAGGGAGGAGCTTAATTTCATGTTTAATAGCCTCTGTGTAACCTAATGTATCTCCCGGCAAATGAAAGACATCATTATATGCTGCGCATAGTTCTAATAGAGCCTCTTGCTCTTCCTGATTTAAATGGTCTACTCGGAGGTTTTCCTTTAACTTGGTTAGTCGCGATTTATTCTCTGATGGCTCCTTCCTAATATGCCTTACGCATATTTCCTTGGACTCGGGCAGTTTTTCTGCTGTTATTAGGGGATTCTTTAACTTAACTTCTTTTTCCGTGGTATTTAACATACTCGTTATGCACATTCCGTTTCTTACGGACACTAAAGCTTCGGGCATATATAAACCTGGTTGCAACTCCTGTTTCGGGATGATCGCCTCAGATACATCCCTCAGTGCAATTCGCACCTTCACGATCTTCTCTTCGCGCGGGCCTATTATTATCTCAGAGCTTCGAGCCTTCCCGGCTTCCACTCTACACTTAGTTTCTTCCTTCGCGAACCTAGTCGCCTTCGGTTTCGTGGCTTTAACCACCTCTGCATAAGCGCATTTCCTCGCCTTCTTATGCCACGCCGTTTCTACTGCTGACGAATCGGTCTCTTCCGTCTTCGTTACATTATTGCGCCCCCTCACAGGGCCTACCATATTCGAGTCAGCACCTACTGCCCTCGAAAACCGTTCGTCGCGTCGCACAATTCCGTTAGTGGACCGACAAACATTACCACGCCCGTTCATAGAACATACCGTTCCCGATGCAGCTCCTACTGCCCTCGGAAATCTTCCGTCGCATCTCACAATTCCGTTAGTGAGCGGACCATCTCGCCTTTTCACGGGGCCTACCGTCTTCGAGGTAACACCCAATGCCCTCGGGAATTTTTCGTCGCGTCTCACAATTCCGTTAGTGAGCGGACAATCTCGCCTTTTCACGGGGCCTACCGTCTTCGAGGTAACACCCAGTGCCCTCGGGAATTTTTCGTCGCGTCTCACAATTCCGTTAGTGAGCGGACAATCTCGCCTTTTCACGGGGCCTACCGTCTTCGAGGTAACACCCAGTGCCTTCGGGAAAATTCCGTCTCGACCCACAGGTCCGTTAGCGGGTGGACAAGTTTCTTTTCGTGTCGTAATCTTCACGACGCCTTTCTCGTCACGTCGCACAGTTCCATTAGTGGACGGACAAACACTATTAGGTGTCGCAATCCTTGCAACACCTACACTCTTGTGGGTTGGTGAGGCAATCCAACGGCCACAAGCTTCCCTACAACTCATCCCACGTTGCTTTAGATATGGCCCTTCTTGCGCTGTTTGCAACCTAATTCGCCTCCCGCGAATTTCAATAGTCTTGTTCCCATAATCTATCACGGCCTTGTTTCTTGCTAGGAAGTCCCTTCCCAACAGGCCCTCAAACGGCAAATCTATGTTTGCATCAATTATATGAAACTTCTGCTTTAGCGTCAAATCCTTCGCGGCTTGTAATTCTATTACCACAGAAGCTTTGGTTTGTACAACATTGTTACTAATACCCTTAATTTTAACTTTTTCTTTACTATTACTTTTCACTGCCCTTGGTATGCTGTCCCTTTTTATTAAGCTCAATTGTGCCCCACTGTCCACCAAGAACTTTACCTGATTACGCTTAGCTCCCTCACATTGCATCACTACAAATTCATTCTTATTTGTGCAGTCTACCTTATATACTTTTTGGGGCCTGGCGCAATGTGACTGCCTCATTACGCCACTTAACAGTTTACCGGTGTATTATTCCTTTTTCTCACTACCCCGGTATTTTCACGGCACTCTCGAGCATAGTGCCCTTTTCTAGTACATTTGAAACATATAATTTCATCTACGTGTGGCACCTTTTTCTTGAAGGGTGTATTCTGCACTGTGTCTACCGTGTTTCTTGTAGTTTCTCGCCGCATTCCCGCCATCCTAACACTGTTTTCTCTCTCTAGTTTCTTCACTTTAGCGAGTAGGGCATTAATCGCCTGTTTATCCAATTCGTCCTCTTTTTCAATTACCCTTATGCGTCTTCGCGCATGACAATTCTTCGTTATATGACCAGATTTTCCGCAGTTAGAGCAAGTAACTTCCCTGTTT
This sequence comes from Vandiemenella viatica, assembly GCA_031002005.1. Taxonomy (NCBI): domain Eukaryota; kingdom Metazoa; phylum Arthropoda; class Insecta; order Orthoptera; family Morabidae; genus Vandiemenella; species Vandiemenella viatica. Next base: position 232,686,981 of record JARYHS010012519.1, on the reverse strand, counting down.
TTCTCTGCTCTCGGGACCCTGAATGGATATCGCGATATCGGCTTCTCCTTCGCCGATGCTATCGCGCTCTCTTCGGTAGATGCAATTTCAACTGCCTCTGATAGGGTTATGGTTTCTCCCCTAGCTCTTACTATTGTTTTTATTCGGTCATCATACAACCCCTGGATGAAGACCGCCCTTCCTAACTTTAACACAAGAGCTATACTACCCGCTAGCTCGGTTTCTGCCATGACGTCTTTAATCGCCTCCCTGAACTGGTGTTGGAGGGCATCAATGCGCGATCCCCATTGTGCTATACTTTCCCATGATTCCTGCCTGCTGGCAAACATTTCACATGCATAGAAGTCTAGCGTTCGCTTACACCCATAGTTTTCAACTAAAATCGCGCGAACTGCCGGCCAAGTGGTGGTCAAATCTCGGACGAGCAATTTACTACGGGCCGTACCGACTATACGAGCCTTGATAAATTTTAACAATATTTCGCGCTGTTCTGGCTCTATCAGCTCGTAAGCACTATCGCAATTATCCAAAAACTCATTAAGTTGCGACTTATCACCATCAAAGGAATGAGGAATTATTTAATCACTTCATTCAAACTGAGATAGTGCCTAGGTGATGACTGCGCACCCTGGCTACCTGACACAGATTCGTTAGGCATGCTGCTTTTTGCGCTCTCACCTGCTGAAAGTAACTATTGCGTGGGGACGGTGTGTGGCGCCCTCCTGGCTGCCTCTGCCGGCTGCTACTGTGACCCGTTGGCGGCTGGCTGCTGACTGTGGGCTGCGTCGTGCGTCGCTCGCTTGCTGCTCGCTGCTGCCTGCGGCCGCCTGTTGATCCCTTGGCTCGCCTCGTCGACCTCGGCTGCGTCACGGCTGCTGTCTACGACTCTTGTAGACCTGGCTCGCCGACCTGGCTCGCCTCCTCTGTGGATGCTGCTGACGGATGCGTTGCGGCTCCCCTCGCTGTTGAGTGGCCCCTCTCGTAGTCGACCAATGGATCCTCTTCTTTCTTCTCTCTTGGACTACCTACTGCGCCACCTCCCTTGTTCTCTAAGCCGTCTGGCAATGACCTCGGGCGAGTTCTACCAGAAATTTCTGAACACCTATTCCTCAAGTCTGTGGCCTTATACTGCCGTTATACTGACCTTTGGCCAACCCTGGCTAACTTTTGGTCAAGCAGTATCTAACTGGGCTATCTCTGGCCAAACCCCACACTATAGACACCAAATTTTTATGCCCCTATGTTGCGTCCTGGTTGGCTTTTACTTCCGCGAGCGGTTCGGAAGATGAGAGCTTGATATTAGAATCAATTGCAACATGGGTATTCACTTCAGACTAGGGAACTCGGAGTGGAATAACTGGTAGAAATAAACATACACAAGAATTATCAGAGATAAGTTTGCAGCTCACGAAGACCGACTTACATCTGTAAACCTAAGTTCCGTCGGTAAAGCTTGCTAAGAAAATCAAAGTCTAAGGCTAAGGTAGGCGCGAGTTCTGAATTCTAAGTTCAACTCCCACATTTGTTTAACCTAAGTCCCAGGGAGGTGCGTGGCTTCAAAGTACTATTCGACCATGTCTTTCCGTTGACTAAGTCCTATACTGGCATTGGAGCCTATGCCAGAACCTAAGTTCTGCTTCCTCATGAAGCCTGAAGGTGAGAGTCGAAGTCCTGCTAGTCTAGCTGCCGTGCCCCGCTCCGGTCAGCTTCCAACCCCACTCACTGGCGGCTGGTCCCTAACTAGCTTTGCTGCTGTGCCCCGCACTAGTCAGCTCCGACCCCACTCACTGGCAGTCGGCCCTACTCTGTCTTCTGTTAGCTCAGCCACCACTATTTATACTCCTAATGATGTCATTAGTTGTGTCCTCTGGACCTTCGAGAACATTCTGTGGCGCATCCTACCATCTTGGTCACGTTGCTTTGCATGTGTTCGGCTACCCTGTCTGAGCCTCCCTCATAACTCCGGAGGATTTCTCCTGGCAGCTTCCGTCTGCCTAACGACTTTGTTTGTGTCCCTGATAACTTTCTCATTAGTTGCTTCATCCACAACTTGCGTTCTGGCGTCGAGTTTCCTAAATCTAATACTTGCATTATATTACAGTTTTATTGGACCTAGCTGCCTTTGCGATTATTTCGCGGCATTCGTGACACATTCGCGACAAGACATAAAATCAAATGGTTGATTAGCTTAATACCTCAAAATATATGATTGGAAAATATATTCTACAAGTTTAAATCTTTTATTAATTTTAACTATTCTGATTTAATTTGACTAAAATGGGAAAAAAACCAATACTGTTGCCCCAATAAAAGAACACAATGACAGAAGAAGAAAAATCAAGTAAACAATGTAGCAATGTCCCTGATTCTAATACAAATAAAAAAGAAGTCACTAGCTTAATATAAAATATTACTGTGTAATAATCACTTCATAAAAGATTATTGAAATTATCATTCTTACCAAAAAAAAACTAACCCTTCTTCTGTTCCTGTATGCACTGACTGTACATTATTCAAAATCGCATCAAAATTCTACCTGTAGTTTTTGCGGCAATTGCGGTCAACGAGAAATGGATATTAATTTAAATTCTCAACGTTTAGACATCACAATAAAATTAAACTATCCTGTGTCACTCATGGGACCGTAAGCTGTACGTTATTAGAAATTTTATGGAAATTTGACGGTTTTAATAAAATATTGATGATAATTTATAGACACTTTTATCTTATATTTCTTAGCTTTCAAAACCGCAATGAAACACGTCCTGTTTTCTCGCCAGGACAGGGCTGTACTTTATTAGAAACCTCATTTATACCCAGATCGTAATTTTTGCGTGAATCCCGTTCATCAAAACAGGCAGATACAAATTTTTAAAGCTCTTGAATTCCTTTTCTGTTGCTTATGAACTATGATCCAAACTTATATTTTCAAAAATATTTTTAATTTTCATGTTTTCTGCCTTATTATTATTGAAACACTACCACGCAGGGAAAACCTAAAGGTACGTTTCCACTGGGGCAACTTCTGGGCAACATGTGGCGTGCGGCACTGACGCATGCGGCAAGAAGTATTGCTCGTTGTTGCCTCAGTAGTGCAGCACGTCATCACCCTGATATCTCAAAAGTCACTCACTAAACAACAAATTTTCATCATTTATAAATTTTCATCACTTTGTGTTCTGTCATTCCATCCTCTGGAGGGAGTCGCTGACGGTGTAAAAGCAAAGGTGATTTAAGCTTTTTTCAAAACTTATCACGAAATTTAATAAGATAATATACTTCGTCTTGAGCCAGCCTTATTAAATTGACATCAAATCTTCATACAAGAATAGAATCATTACGATTAGAAGAAACAAGATTACAACAGATTGTAACATTAATTCCCCTACGAATACACAAGTTTAAAGTGCCCTTATCAATTATAAAGCAACCAGTGTAAAATCAAAATTTTTCTACAGGTAAAAATAAAAAGGTAGTTAACAAAAATTAACAATAACCTTGAATGTTGAGGTTAGATAAGTCCTCTATTACAGAGGACAAAGTTTTCCCTCAAAATGTGCAAATAAAATGTGTCCCCAAATTACCCAACCTGAAACTATAGTGTAGAGCGGCCGAAGGCTGCGGAACATAAGAAAAGCCGTAGAGGCAGAGAGAGAGAGAGAGAGAGAAGATAATATATTTCTTTTACTGAAATGTTTCTTTTTTGCTGTGAATTTTGAAACAATTTAACAGAGTTAAATGTATATATTACCACCTAATTAATTTAACTTTTCCAAATATTAAATTACAATAGAGCACTAAGTATGATCACCAAAATATTTATCCCAACAAAAATTCATAGGTGTACCAGAAGTAAGGCATATAAAATTGTAATGATACCAAAATTGCTTCTTATTCTGAAGAGTAGACATGCAAGTTCACTCTAAAGCGACAATTAGTGTGGGATAAATGAAGTTCCTGAGAAGAGCTGCCGTACATAAATTGCTATACGATGTCAATAGTAAAAAATAAAAATATTAGTTAAAAGTAACTCCTGTAGTTGAACGTATGCTACAGTATAGAGAAAAGTGTTTAGACTTGTGAAAAAGATGAACTAATACTATATTATATCCCCCGGTGGCTAAAAGTTAGAGGAATAAAGGGCCACCAGGCCAAGTATTTTTTTATTCTTGGTTTACAATATAATTTTATATCATTACAGAAACAAAAATTATCCTGAATTCTTAGTTTTCTACAATAGCGACTTCTATAGCCACGTATTGAAAACAAATGTGGCCCGTCGACGAAGGCAGGAGGAATGAGGTTATCGTGGCCGGAGCCGATGTGACGATCACCCAGTAGCCGTTACTTATCCTTAACAGACGAAGCCAGTCTGGTTTTACATCCTCCTGTGATGAATTACGCAAATTAGTTTTTCCCGTAGCGGAATTGTAATGACATTACTGTATCTTCTCTCTCAAAATTCTTGACTTTTTTTAAAAATGGACGCAATAATGACGGGAAGTGAACCAATGGCGTAACTGAAAATTCATTATTTTTTTTAGAAAAATATGAAACTTCGGTTAAATATCCAGTTCGAGAACATCTACGACGACCTTGCTCTCCGAGCATTGGTGCAATCATGGAGGAAGGAAATACATGGAGGAGAAATGACATTAAATCTGTGCCGCCGCCTCTAAACTCTCGGATGATACTGCGCATGCGCGTTGGCGGCAGCGGCCATATTGCGAATCCATACAAATGCTAAGTTCACATTGTGTTTGATGCTGTGATTATTTAATTTTCTAATGTGTATAAGTGTTTTTTCATGCCATCTTGTGTTGCATAAGGGACAAAGAATTTATCTATTATTGTTAGTAATTTCATGATAACCATGTTAGTGACAAAACGTGTATCGCGATGGAAACTACTTCCAGCTATTCCCAATTAAGCTTACGATGTATGGTAACAAGATAACTATTTTTATTCTGATCTAGGCCGCATTTCAATCTAACCACAAGTTATAGTAATAAAACTGAAATATCCATTCTGCATGTCTACCACGTAATTCATTGTGGCTTTGGCATAATTAATTTTTGGTCCAGGCCGCGTTACAATCCAATCCCCTCAATTTGGAGAGAGTATATCCCGCAAACTAAGCGTGATATCGAAAAATTTTATTCTTTATTTTCGATTTTTTTCGTCGGGTTACATAAGAATCCATCATCAAATTTGACTTTTACGAAATTTTTCTTTTGCATTTCAACTCAAGACACCTCAGTTTTGAGACAGTATATCTCGAGAACTAGGAGAGATATCGAAAAATTTTATTATTTATTTTTTATTTGTCTCGTCTTTTTAAATAAGAATCCGTCATCAAATTTGACTTTGACCAATTTTTTCTTCTGAATTTCAAACAAAAAAATCTCTCTTTTGAGACGGAATATCTAAAACTAAGCAGGATATCAAAAAAAAATATTCTTCGTTTTTTATTTGTCACATCGAGTTACATAGTAATACATCAACATATTGCGGCGTTACGTTTATCGTAGAGTCCCCTTGAGGTTTTTGTACATATACCCCGTGTCTGTATGGATGCGGCCTAGCCTCCTCACTCCTCCTCCGCTGGGGTCACTTCAATGCGTGGTGAAGGTCGTCTCCATATATTTCTTTCCTCCATGGGTGCAATATTCCATTTCATTCACTACCATTTCTTTCGGTAGAACAGACCTGAGAACGTGCTACCGCAGATCTCTCTTGCAATATTCTTTGCTTTGCTTCTCAAAAAAATACCCACAGCTGTTACTGAATATCAAATTTATATCATCTTTGGGTTTTTGAAGATGTGATGGCTTTGGCATGTTTTGGTTGATGATGTGACTTTGTATGAGGTGGTAGTTTGCAGCCCACTCCAAACAGTTATTGAACAAGATTCTAAATGTCCCATTTAAGATAGATACTTGGTACTGACCTTCAGTAATGGTATGTAGCAATATCCTAATATCTTAAACTTAATACTTCATATGTTTTACTATTAACTTTCATATTATTGTGATTTCCAGTCGGCGCTGTTTAATTTCCAAAGTTTGTTGACTGTGGTTCTACTACTGATATGTACGTGTGCGTACATCCGATCAATGTTTCCAAGTTTACTCGACAGAAACAAAGTTGGGTAAGAAATAATTTTAGCAGTCAATGATTTTTATCTTATGTCAATTGTGATAGTTATATTATGAGATTTATTTTTTGAGTTTGCTTTGATGATAGTGAAGCATAGAATACGATAACAGCATCGGACGAACTTATGAGCTACGAGATGTAGATGTGAAGGCCTCTAATTTCATCCGATTTTCTCAGTTGATTCTTAGTGACTGTAGATAAAGATCGGTCCACGAATGAAAATTTTCAAGATGTATACACTATGAGGCTCTATTGGGAATCGCGATTCGGGCACAACTTTCCATCTCGCGGAGTGCTGATATGGTTCTTTTTTGTAGCAGTTGTGGTTCGAGGTTGAAATGACATAAAAAAATGGGATTGCTGGAGATAGTGAGATACTAATTTGGGGACTATTTTATCTCAAATTTCTGACTTAAAATCATTATGATGCATATCCTGTTTTACCCTGAGGATGTGGTGCAAAACCCTATCAAAATCTGACCAATGGTTTTTGCATGAATCCCATTTGAGCAGACGGAGAAAGCGCAAATTTTAAAAGCAGCAGATTCCTTTTCAGCAGGATGTTAACTACGACCCAAAAGTATTTTTTCAAAAATTTCTTAAAGGTACAGACCTTTCTTCCACTTTCGGGCTTATAATATTTATAGGTTGTGCTCATTTTATCTTTCAATTACTTTTTGAATTATTGGTACAGTAGGAATATCTGGGAAATGGAAGCAGTGCATCGAGCCCAGTGTGTGATCGGCCATGGTCTGGTCTGGTGTTTGGGAGGACTGTGGACACAACTTCTGCCCGGCCGTCTGTATTTCTGTTTTCCGTGGTTTTAAATCTCTTTTGGCCATATTCCTTCCCACCATCCTCTCCCACTTCTAACGATGTCTACGAAGCATAAATCCATACAAAAGGAAGTACTTGGTTTGTTTTCCTCAGGGATTTGCGAATTTTGATACAATCCCTTAATTCTGCCTCAAAAACTACCCAAAACAGGAAAGCACAAAAATTCATTTGTCGAAAGCTTGCACTTACCCTGTATTAAAATAAATCATCCTTACACACATAAAGTACTTAGCTTTTAGAGTTGTCTGATATGTTGATTATAATATGAGATGCATATGGAGTGCTAGTATTACCAAGGCACAAGAAATCCAACACAAATCTACATCTTTTATTTTTGTCTGGTCATACCTGATTTTTATTATTATTATTATTTTGGAGTACACGTGTTTCCCATCCATAGATGATGCCTGATGCTTCATACGTTTACAATCCACAAATCATGGCACACTCATGTGGTATCCTTAACATCCACAGAAAACAAAGGGTACTGTGATAGAGTGCACTAAAAGGGGCCCTGGCAACAATTTGGCTTGTAACACAGTGCTACTGATACAGGAGAACCAGACGAGTACAGTGGATGCACTGATCGTGTGTGGTGTCCCTCCACCAGTGGCAGACATCGTCAGTACGGGGCGTGACGACCTCGTGTGGCAGTACGGGACGTTCCCCATATTGTGGGTCCAGCCCTCTGGCGTGACTTGCGTTGTTGCATCCACTTGCTGGACTAGCAACCATTGGCAGTCGTAGGGCTGCAATCTCCGGCATAGCGTCCCACGTGTGTTCGATCGGGTTTAATCGTCCGTCGGATGCAATCGACGTCCAGATGCACCAATAAAAGGGACACGTGCTGTTGTAGAATGCAATTCCTATAAACAGCAACCATCACAGCACTCGTAGCAAACACACAGAGTGGGGTACTCGTTCCTAAAATAATGCCACCCCAGACGAGAAAACCAGTGCCTCCATATCGGACCGTTTACACACAATATTGGTTTCGTAATAACTTGTTCCACGGGCACACCAAATGAACAGTCTAAACCACGACAAACCCACGAACAGGTCCCGGGTCAAATCACGGTGGGCGATGTGCCACATTCGACGAGTGACGCGGTGACTTTGTGTGAGGGGATAGATCTGGAGGGCCGTTAAGCACACTCCTCGAAGCTGACAGTGCACGGACCCGACCCAGAGGCGGCTGCGAGGTGCAGGCGCTGTGCCGGTTGGACGTCTTCAGGCATTTAGTGCAAGATAACAATCCTGACGCCGTTTCTGGCAGTCTCGTACTGAGCTGCCAGGTTTATCACGTTTTTGTGTGTCGTGCAGTCACAGTTTAGTCTACACATTATCGCAGTGATTTATTTTGAATCTCAAAGTTTCCTTAATTTATGGCTACGAGTGTGGGCATATATGTGCATGCTGATGTATGGTACTGCAACGGTTAGTTGAATACTTAAAGAATCCGACCTGCTGTAAAAATCGTCCTGCATTTGTGTTATTGCTTCAGGCAGTATTCACATTTTATTAAGTTCCTGTGTATTAATGCATTACATTATCTTGTCAGTCACCTATGAGAACGCTATGACAGACCCCAATCTCCACCTCATAAACTGCATATTTTTCACGATCAAAATTACACTTATCACATAGTACACAAGTTACCCATTTAATGGACAGTTGGCAATAGGTATGCTTCCCCCCTTCAAAACTAGACCTAGCAGGCCGGTAAAAGATTTGCTTTCAAATAGAGGGTGTGCTGGACGACCTGCAAAAGTGGAAACATTCAAAGCATAATGATCCTCCTGTCAACCTTGCACAATTGCTCTTCATTTCCTGATCCCCCCCCCCCCTCTTTTAGTTTTGCTGGCCTTTGTTGTGATAAATTCCTTTTTTGTAGGTACTTTTTCAAGATACATGGTGTTTTGCTAGACTACTTGCAGGAGTGTATGTCTAACAAAACTCCATAAATCTATCATTCCTTAAAAAAAATCTTAGTCCCCAACCTGAAGGTTGGTTGGATCCTCCTGAAGGAGACATACTAAGTTATTGTGTCAGAGGTAGGATGGCCAGATCCTTCCCTCTGGGACCTAGTGTTTAACGTGGAATCCGAACCACGGAATGACCTGGCGTAGCTCTTAAGATCAAACACAACTCTTAAAAAATTTCTGCATTTACCAGGATTTGAACCCAGGACCAGAACAGCAAACTTTTGAAAGCAGTGCCTTAACCACTGAGTTACCAGAGCACTCGCCATTCCTTTATTCCTCTAACTATATTCATGCCAGTGGTATTTCATTCCTTAAATTTTCCAGGATAAATTCATGAATTTTGTAACCGAATCATAAATAAGGGTCAATTCAAATATGCTTGTAGTTGAGTGGATAAAAATTTGATGTTTTCAGATAGTTAACAGTGAAAGAAATGTGACTATCACAGTTATGTTTAGAAAACTTGAGTAAAATTTCTTGATTTTTTAAATAAATAAAATTATTTTTAGTATCAAAATATTTATGATGTTATTCTTTTTGCAGGTTGCTGGGAACTTTTTGGAAGTGTGCCCGGATTGGAGAAAGGAAAAGCCCTTATGTTGCATTTTGTTGTGTTGTGATGGCATTTAGTATCTTATTTTTATCATGAGCATTTTATAAATGTTTTTTAAAATCTTTGTTCTTAATATATAAAATGAACTATCATTAAAACATTTATTACCAAACACTATATATCTTTTTGTAGTATATATTTTTATTGTTTATTATTGTTGATGATAATTATTGATTAATCGTCAGATCGGAGTAAAGAAGTTTGTGATTAATAGTACCCTGCAGAAAGGGCTCTTAACAGAATTTTAAAATTTAAGTGAAACAACATAGCAGCATTGGAAGACTGTTGAGTCAAGTAATTTTCAGTGTTCTAATTTCAATGCATGCAGAAACACACATACATTGTCATATTTTATAAAATCATTAAATGTTTAAACTTCCAGTCTTCTAACATCAGTCAGATAACAGAAAGAGGCAAACAGCTTGCTGCAACTATCATTTCAATTAAGATCTTTTTATTATTATGATCAACAGTAGCGACACTAGACAGCAGAAATGGTAACACACTATCTCACTGAAGATATTGTTACTAGACATGAGTGGTCACCAAGTTAGATATGTATCATTCAGACCTCATGTATTAATGTCACAATTGGGTATAATGAGTGGGGTTTCTTGGAATTACTTTAAGATATCTTTTAATTAAGCCTAAGCTGTAATGTATGTAACATTTACAGTAGTTCAATCTGCTTGGAAAATTGTTTGTTTCTGAACACCATACTAAGTGTTTACTGTGAGAATATCTGTAAGATGTTCTATATAGCAGACTTTTTAATATATTTCTTCAAATTCAAAGAAACTTAAAACACTGAACCTCTCCTAAGAAAAATAGCAACTGTGTATTTGCTGCCGGTCGTTTCACACCGTGTGAAATTACAAGAATCACTAAAGTAGTCCCTGTGGTAGGTTCTAAACATCTCTCTTCAACGACTTTGTTCATATTCGTCACAAAGATTAACTGAAATTCTGGCTCTAATATTTCTCATTGGATCCAATTTTGAACGATTTACAGTAAATTTAGTTTTCATTTCTACAGTTTAGTTATGCTTTGGTGGGGAAAGCAATGAGTCTGATAAACTAAGGAGCACAAGTTCTGTGCAGAGCTCCGGTAGGTTCTTTGGGGGAGAAAGTGAGAAACGACAGAGGTTGTGCTATATTCTAAGGTCCTGGAATTGTGGAACCACAATCATCAAAATACTACTGTAACTTTTTTTTGAAGAACAAGAATACATGTCTAAAATGCTTAGTTATAATTATGTTCATGATAAATATTTCTTACAGAATCATCGTATATGATAAATATATTGACATGAAATTACAATTTTCATATGAGGTGGAAAAGGTAATAATAAACTTTGAGTATTATGAAGAGGCTTTGGAAAAAAGAAGAGAATCTTTCACATGAAAGTGACACTCCTATGTTGAAGGCTCCATTCAGAAATTATTATTAAATTGAGTTCTCAAAAATATGTTTCATGAAATTCTTTCAAATGATATGGATATAAATAAATAAACAAAATCAATTTTAAATTATAAAACTTTCAAAACAAGTACTTTCAATACATTGACTACCTGATGCATAAAATTTTATATTAGGTGGTACAATGTATTTTTAATTAAAAAACATTATCTGCCAAAGTATAAAATTTTCTGAATTTACTTGACATTTTGAAAATCCATAAACACCAGAAAGATTACTTTAGAAGGCTTTAAAGCACAATAAATTTCAGATTATTAGTTTTGAAATATTTTTCGCCAAACCTTGCACAGATTTTGGAATAAAATAGAAAACCCAAAAATTTTAGTCAGTGGGTTTGCAAAATTTGTTTGATACTCGTGAAGATTATTAAAGGTTTTTTCTCCAAAGTTAGGATAGTGGTGACAGTGTCATTAGGCTTCTGTAAGGAAGCAAGATGGCCAGATGAACACGCCTTACAGCATTTCTGTTTATAACCTTATTGATATCTATAGCATTGAGCCATCTGGCAAAGCTATTCTATCTTCATTGCCTAACAGCTGTTTCATTGTTACCATTATCCAAAACTGTAGAAATATCTGCTCATGGAGAGTAGTTGAAATGTAAAGTACTACTTATAGAAGGACCAAAACTAACGAACAAATTCCAACAAAACTAGACTAGTGATATCTTATATCGGTGGTTAACATATGATACTTTTTATCCCAATCACTACCATATTTCTTGATGGAAGAGCATAAAGTGATTTTGGAATCTGTCTCCACAGATCACACAAAAGCCAGTGAATGGATTTCAATGAAACTTTCACATGGTGATAGCTTACGTCATGAGTTAACCCATATCAGGAGAATTTTCATTCTAAGTTACACAGATCCAAATGATACAGGAGTGAAAACTGTAGTTTAAAAAAAAAAATCTTTTGTTTTACTCAAAAATTACTGGGCCAATTTCCATAAAGTTTCAAAAAATGTACACCCCAAGTTCTCATGTTTAGAAACAGAAATAAAGTGAATGCAATGTTGTTGCAGGCCATGTTTCCGCAGTTGCTTAGTTACCAGTTGAAAGATAATGCCAGTGCAACTGTTTAATTTATTTATTGTTGCGTCGTACACATTTCACCTCTCATCGTCGCTGATGCCTCGATGAGAGGTGAAACGCGTCTGACGCAACAATAGATAGATTAGACAGTTGGTGTTATCTTTCAATTGGTAACAAATAAAGTGGTTTGCTAATTTAACTATTCCATAATAGAACCTATCAATTTAGGCTTCTCACAGTCATAATATCTATCAGTTGAATAGTAGGGAAGTGTCGTCTCATGCTTAATGCCTTTCTGTTCGTCAGATCATAATTAACTTTGTCCGTACTACAGACACTGTAAGCTGTACACTTAGATATGTACAACTCACAACAAAGCTGTCTGGGCTCTCCAAAGCAGGGCAAATTAATCTACCGACGAGTGGCATCAGGCTTTTTGGGGGGAGACAAAGGTAGTGCAACAACACGACGGCTGACAATGTAAATGCATGTCTCAATGTTAAATAGCTATATCTAACAAATGTGGGTCAATCTGAACACATTGTTATTAAGGAGAAAAAATTAATTTATCTGTTTATGTGGCAAGATAACTACAGCAGTAGACAAGCTCATTTCTTCCATACATGTCAAGCTGGAACAATTAACAAATTGTGAGGAAAAACTGCTCTGTTGGCGAGTTGCCTGTCAACAACACTGTGTTGGCATATGGGACAGCATCGAGTACACCTCTATTACATCAACAAGAAAAAAAAAGCCTTGTGCTAGGACACCACTGAGTAACTGGCTAATTTTTAAATTCGTTGTCTGCTCCCGCTCTTTCCCCCATACGAAATAATTTTGTGCAACAGCACCTGGCTCAAAATGGTGCGTCCATATTTTATCACATTGGAGGCGGAAAACTTGACAGGATGCAGGGGTCATCCCCACGACTTCCTGTTACTTTTCAATTTTGTTTTGCCACAACCAACGGCACAGGACCTAGACCTCTTCACGACCCGCTTACCCCATTACTCTAACCAATCGGCGGCACAATCTGTTTGTACTCGTGGCGGGAAATAACACTTCCTAAAAATTCTGTATTAACAATATTTTAACAATACTGAAGCGTGGGCTGACAAACTAGTGGACACAGCTAGCAACCTGTCATTCATTACACTTACGTTCACCCGTATTTATATTCCTATGCCATGCTGCCATGATCTACAGTTATCAATGAGACACCACCAAACTGGCAATAGGTTCAAATTAGGGATGTAATGGATCTCTGCATCCACAAGTGTCGAACTTGCACGTAAAATCCTTCCTCCGCTTCTGCAATTTTTAATGAGGATGTATTGTTTACATTGCAATATATATTATTCTTTTTTCTTTATACGAGATTCGTCCCATCTTCTCTAAACTAACAATGATGTCATTTTTTTCTTACGATCTTGCGATAAAGGGAACAGTGAACTGAATGGTGTTATTACCTAGGAAACAAATTTACTAGTTTGAACTTGCATCTAAATAAAGCGGCCTATTCACGGCCCAACTTACAGGATATCTGTAGAACTACCGTAGGATGTGCTCACCTATTCACGCTATTAGAAGGGGTTTAACAAAATGTTCCAAGTAATTATTTCCTCTCATACTTTCTCACTGCACACTGTGTGTTCTTAATTTAATTCCTTATCACACACTCGCAGGACGTTTCCTCTAATCGTGATCCAATGCCATAGCTCGTTGGATCGCAAGGACGTGTATTGGTTGTCTGGGTGTCCAACAACATCCAACACGTACATGTATTCTTTTAATCCCTTTGATGGCGCATCGAGAGTACTTTATTGGAAAATCGGATCATTGTAGGTCCTACAAGTTGGACTGAGAATGGTTCACTAGACCGGTGGAAAGGCAGGCGGTTGGTGTGGCCTTGTGTTTGAATTAGTCTAGCTGTGAACTGTGCAAAGCTGATATGATAAAGATTGTTTTTAGACACACGCGTAATTTTATAAATTGAATTCTCGTGTGAAATCATTCCACGTTTTTGGTTGAAAAATGAGGCTAAAATAAATAAATATGGCTGTATTATATGGAAATAGACTTTAGTTAAGAAAAAATGTTGAATTTGGCATAAGAAATATATTTTTGATTTTAAATTTATTTTTCCACATCCGTATCCGTGGATATCAAGCACTGAGCATGTTACAAGCCTAGTTCAAATCTCAAGGTTAATGTATTAGCTCTCCTCAATATAATTAAAAGTCAATTTACAAATTATACGAAGTAACATAACACAGTTCACAAGCAAAGGACAACATTGTGCTAACCTAACCGACTGTGATGGGCTCTTTAGCAAGCCAGTTGAAAACGTGGCTTTAAGGAAGATCAAAAAAGCCTCAATGAAATTGAAAGAGAACCAGACATGCCTGTAAACAATCTTTCACTACCCTGCAAAGCTTTTCAAGCAGTACACAAAAACAAGTTATGTTATTGTAATATTCTACTATCTAGTGACGGAATGATCTAATCAGTATATATATTTCCATTGACTGTTGGCTGTGTTCATTACTGTGGACAAACTTCTTAAAAAAAGGAAACACAGTAAAAAGTAAATGAAATAAGTGGACACAGTTCAAAGAAATTTGAAACAAATTATTTATTTATGAGAGTATATTGCAGATAAAGTTTATCTTATACCTATAAACATTTTCTACTTTCCAAAGTAGTTCATTTTACAAAATTATTGTTTACACATAAACCTGTGTTTTCTGAGTATTACATTTTCATTACTAAGTCAAATTGAAAAGTAGCATCAGACCAGCGGAGCTCGACAGCGTGAAGGTTTGTTTCACTGTAGGCAATATACTATTTTAAACTGAATGCATCTTGGATTCCTGATGTCATGAGAGAGACCAAAAATTTGTGACAAATTGTTAATTTTAACATACAACACAAAAATATATTGGCAGGAAGTGAAACATAGCTTACATTCACTACTTATTAAATAATAAAATGTAGGAATTATGCCACGATAAGTACAATACTTTTTTCTGCAAAGTAAAAAAAAAAACCAATAACATGAAAAACTTCTCTTTTCATTGAATTAACAGGCAAGAAAAATCTGCTGGTACATCACAGCAAAAAACTTCAGTCATTATCAAAATGGCACTACACATCGTTTAAAATGTCAAATATTACAAAGCAAATGCATACATTAACGACACTGTTTTGTGCATTGAATAATCGAGAAAAATTTCATGTGTATTGCATACTGGCACCTTTTGTTCATCAAGCGTCATCACTGACCAATTGCAGAGATGAAAATTTTACTTTGTTATTAATTGCATTCCCACTGAAGTTATATTGTAAGAAGAAATTTAGCGCTGCTATATCAACTTTCATAAAAATAATAATAATAGTTTACAAGAAACCTTAAATTGTTTTAGTCCGATAAACTGAATGCTATTAACTTATTTCAATGTGTTTCAAATGAACTCTTTATTGCTTTAAGCAGGTATATTTAAAATCAGAGATTACTAAACATTCTACAGAATTAGTTAAATTTTAAAATAATGATCACAGTATTAATAGAGAGAAATAGGACAAAAATGACAAAAAAATTAAATTATGGTAACTATGTGAACATTTTAAAAGTAAATGCACGCAGGTTTTATTCTACGATATTTACGTACCTCCCGAGTATAAGAATCCAGAGCAACTATATTTGAGATAACTTTTCACAATCATATTCCCAGTGCTTCACCATAAACAATGGCAGCTAAAGATCACCTGAATGTTCCTCATTACTCAACATGAAAGAATGTGTACAATTCTTTCTCAGCGACAGTTTTTCTTATCAAAATAGTATGAAAAATAATTATATACCAATTGTTCTTTATTTTACACAACTGGCGTTTGATTCAATTAAAAAAACTACACAATTAATTGTTTATGTAGACCACAATTAGGTTTCATAAAATTTCAGACTTAAAAAAAGACAGTTAACAAAGACATAATCACTAGATGTCATTTAAGAACACTATTCTTCATATGAGCTAAGCTATATATTTCTTTCTGTACAAAATGCACCGGATAAAATGCATCAAAATATTTACATTATTATTACATTCAAAATAGTTTTTATTCAGTTCAGACAGTCACTACGAAACAGACAATACAAAATTAATCTCACTGTAATAAAAAAGATTCATCACAATTATGCGAACAAATATCTACCAACTTCAAAAGTTAGTCGTTCAATGTATTCGACCGTATATATATATGCGTACGTATTTATGACTAAATTTCTAGGAATTATGTAACAGTATTGTACTGTTGCTTCTCTAACTTATAGTAAGTTTGTGCTATATGATCCATTTCAAATATATATATATTTTACATAACAATATCTCACTGGATCATGGAACCTGAGTATGCTTGCCATCACAAAAGAGAAAAGCAATGCAAAAACAGTTTCTTATTGTTCTGGCATATTTACTAATTCCACTTGGGAAAGTAGCATAGTCTTTCCTCTGTATCTCCTATCTGAATGCCAGATGTAACATTGTACGTCTGAAATCCGCAAAGAAATCTGCTTGCAAAACTTTGCCTTTCATTTGAAACAACTATCTTATCATTTCCAAATACTTCTGCTTATGTTTACTCAGCATTTCAGTGACTGTGACTAGCTTCTTCAGTGTAGCCTGTGAAACAAAGAACAAGAAATGAATATTAACAAACACAATAAAACAAAAAAATATCTATCTTTGTTCAAAATCATAAAATCACAAAAAATGATAGGTTTACTAAGAATGGTGTTATGTAGAAGAATGGAATTTGTTGGAGACTGAGGGAAGGTTGTCTGGCAACTTGGCAGAGGGTGCTCAGCACCAAACCTAATCTAATCTCTTTGTTGTGCATTCCGAATGGTACGAGGGAAAAAAGAATTCGTATAAGAAACAGTGCGGCAACTTATTTCTCTAATTTTATCTTTCCTGTCATTCCGACCCAAATAGGTTGGTGGACGAAGTATTTCACTACATTCGTAATTGAAAGTGGGAGTACACATGTGTACCAATAAGTTTATACGAAACATGCATCGTCTGTATACCAGAGACTTCCAGCCTAGTCTACTAATCAGTTCTGCCAGTTGACGTTTTCAGTTGAAGTCACAAGGTCAAATGTTTCGATAAAAGGAAGTCAGCCATCGTACTTGGAGGCAGTCTTTTCTAGCATTTGACTCGAGGCTGGTCTGGGCTCGGTGGGTGCAGCTAAGTCCCCTCGTGGTCGGTGAGAGTGCATCCGTCCTAGAGAGGGGGCTACAGTGGGAGTTTGTCTTCTCTCGTGTGCGTTGAACTTGTAATCGTCAAAAGGAATTATTAGTCTGATAGTCTTATCTGAAAGTTTAGAATTCTGGTACCGAACTTTTATAAGAGAACTTTCCTGAGCATTATAACTTTTTCGTGGAACTCTAAATTGTGTAGTGCACTTTTTTTACCTTTCACCTTTGAGGTACTTTTCAATCAAGTGGCAAATAAGAATGATAGATACCAGAGGCACCGGTCACTGTTAAGGTTCAGACTGTGTGTTAGCCCTACCGACAACTTCACGCATGCCTGACGTGTGACTATACCGTTGAGGGCCGTCGCAAATTCGTCAGATGGCTGCTTCCCTCAGTGCCAGCAGGAATTATGGGGTGGGTGACATTATTTTTAGCTCCATTATTGCCCCAGGCGGCGACAAAGGGTGTGGCCGTTTGGCTATTTTGCCCATCCTGCCACCCTATTGTAACGCCACTGGATTATAGTGTAGTGAAGAAATTGCTTGTTGAAGACTTTAAATGTAAATATATTAGTAGAATATCTGATGATTATCAAATCTTGTCTGGATACATTAGGCTGGTGCTAGTGATATTTATGGCTAAGAAAAAGATGTGTACCCACTATTGTAATGCAAACATTATGAAAAATGTCATATTAAGTTAACTTTTTATCAAAAAGGAAGTCTGAATCATTACCAACATTGTTTCACATTGCGACAGGTGTGATTCACTTTGGGCGTAAAGCTTTGGTCAACGTCGTGACCACTCGACAGTTTACGTCGCCCGAGAGTTCCCGCTTACCTGAGTTTTACTCAGCACCTGCAGCTCCTTCAGGTGCGATACACAAATGTGATGCAGCGTGCCCAAGTCCCTAGCTGGATCACCCTTTATCCTCGTCTCTTCGGATTCAGGCTTCTCTGTTAAGTTCTGAAAGTAAACAATATAAGAACTGTTGGAATTTGAAACTACGTAAAAATAACAAAAAAAGATACTTAAAAATGAGTGCTATTTTTAGTCTGCATTCAGAGAAACTGTTACTGACACCACTCAATTGCACTGCATTTAAAGAAAGGATGGGAAACAAAAACAGATATTACAGCTGATGGCAAGATAAGAGAAAAGCGTATTAGAAGATGTCGGGGACCTGGGACGAGCAAGAGAAGCTATAGTCTACTATAAACTTCAGTAATCAATTGTATGCAGCTTTATAAATTCAAAACATGCTTTTAGATTTATTATGTTATAATGGTACAATACACCATAAATGTTAGTAATGTACACAAAGGTACAAAGATCATGTTCGTTGGTGGTCCATAGGATTATTTTTAACATTTTACTGGACCACGACTTGAAAAAGGTCGAGAATGCTGTCACAAAGGAATAATAATTTTCATTGTTTCTACAGATCCATTTGCTGCCTTATACTCACCGATAGCTGGTCCAAGAAAACGACCATGCGTTCTTTATTCTTTAAAATGAATGGGTTCACAACTTCCATGTAAGGCTCCTTTCCACCAAACTCAACCAGATTTGCCAAATTTTGAAGGCACTTGGCAACCATTATTAAAGATCTCGCAGCCATAGGAGGAGGTGGTTCTACAAAAACACGTAACAAAATAAGAAACGCAAGAAATATTGATTCTCTTGGGTGAAAGTGTTTTTGAAACACATCTTTACACAATGAAACATTAAACATCATAAGGAAACAATGAAAGGAAAGAAATGCTGCGAGGCAATATTTACATGGAAAAGAAAGGGAAAATGCACCCAACACTCACCAAAGTTGAAGGGAGGAGGGCAGCAAGACCGGCCACCCCTCTGTTAACTTGAAAAAGGGATTTTCACCCGAAATATTGTTTTTTATTTGTTTGTGTGTTGTTTTGTGTTGCTGCTGCCCTCCTCCCTTCAACTTTGGTGAGTGTTTGGTGTATTTTCTCTTTCTTTTCCATGTAAATAAGGAAACAATTCATTATTCTATCTACCAATTATTTTATCGTATAATGATCACCTGTAAAATTTAGAAACTTGCACAGAGTTTGCTTCTGTCTTTTAATCTAAGTGTGTTCTATTCATATGTCAAGTTAGGGTAGGTTAAATGATAGCAGTCAAAGGATGAGGAGATATTGATAATCTAAGATTCTTCCAAATATTGCTTCTGAGAGGTCCCTGGAAGATTGTGCATCAAAATAAATGGTACAAAAATAATGAGAATGAAAATGCTTGTAGACAATGAAAATAAATCAGGCCCATCAGTTATTAGAGACAGGCAGAGACAAAAAAGGTACTAACCACCACTTAGAGGTTCCCAAAGCTTTTCTTACAATGACCCCCTTCCATCAAAAGAATAATTCCCATGCCCCCCGCCTCCTTAGCACAATTTTATTATTAAAAAACTAAATGCCTGCTTCTCAATACTAACAATGTCATCCCAGAGGAAAATATCTAAGTATGTGATGATAAAATAAATGTTTTCATCTCTGACAGGCAGTGAGTGAGACGCAGCACTTGTGACTGTGTAGAGCTGGGGGTTGTAACGTCAACTTGGTGTACGTAATGTCCACATCAGTGCTGAATATCTGTAATCTATGTCATAGGTTGCTGAAGTGGTGGGTGGGAAGGCATGTCAGGTGTGAGGATGATACTCTAGTTCTACATCGTCGGAAGAATTCTCTCCTCACTGCCTCTAACATCAAATATTTAACAAGTTTCCTCTGAGGTGTCACTGTTAGTACAGAAAAGTAGCCATTTAACTTATTAATAATAAAATTGTGGCAAAAGATGACACACGCACAGAGAACGAGAGAGATTATATATACATATAGTAATCAGAAAATAATAGGAGCCAAGTAGAAAATGGATTTACAAACACAAAAGATAGCGAAATGAGCCACCACTTACTTTAGATGGTTTCATGGTGTGAACACACGAGAACAGGAGAAACAATGAATATTTTGGTACTTGGCCCTTTGTCAAGAGGAGAACATTATGGAGGGAGGGTGGAGTAGGAGAGCTCGCATAAGCCTTGCGGTCAATACAGCCACGGCTGTTTCTTTCTAGTCGACAAACAGTTAGCCCTGAAATATTGTGTTTTTTGTGTTTGCATATTATTTCGTGGTGCTGCTGCCCTCCTCCCTTCAACTTTGGTGAGTGTTGGGTATAATTTATGTTTCTTTTCCTCATATTTATGAACCAAGATATTTGAGACTGGGTGGTCTGCTGAAACTAATGCATTGGGCAGTGGGTAGGATTTTATGGAGAATGGTAGATATTCCGGGGAATGATCGTAGGAAGTCATGCAGCCGACGAAGGATTAGGTTAATTGACTCCAGACCGGGGAAGAACTGGGTGAGGAAAGCGGGGCTGCGGTTAGTATCGAGGGGTACGGCATTGGAGTGGACGTGCAGAGGATGGGCTACAGCACGAGATTTGTTTGTGTACTAGGTCGGAGGGGGTAGCGGGAGATGGGACGGAAGGGAACGTTTGGTGAGGAAGGGATGGCAACTGTAAAGTGAAGATACTGCTGTAGGTCTACTAGACTTCCTTTAAACAACCTGGACGTGCTGTCACAGTGATGTTACCTTTCTTGATGTTGACTTTTCATTATTGTGATACATTGTTCTGGGAGCAAACAACATTTAATTAAAAATACAAAAATAATGAGCTTATTAGGTACATAAATAAATATAAAAAAACTAGAGGTCGGTTGTTATCAAATGGTTGGGACGGAATTGCTTGCTGAAGTGTAAATATCTTGCATAACATTTTGTAGTAAATTCGACTGAGCAGGGCACATTGGAGAGGCAGTAGGAAAAGGTTTCAAAATCTTTCATTTATTGGTGAAAGTGATGAGGGGATGTACGAGAGAAGTGACAAAACTGGATTACAAAACTTCGGTCAGACCATCGCTTGAATATGCCGGTGTAGAATAGGGCACACATGTTGGGCATCAAACACAAGAGTTGGAGGAGGTGCAGAGACGGGCAGCTAGATTTGTTTGTGGAAATTACCAGACAACACAATCAGAAACTGATAGGATAAAGGACCTGGAATGGGAGTCACAGAAAGACAGGAGCGGGATGAAGATGTACCGAAGAAAAAAAAATACTATAACCACAAGATGGAACTCAGTTTCAAGCATAAGGGAGTGGTAACAAGGACGGGGATTTGAATACATTACCAAGGGAAGTTCTGAACGATTTACGAAAAACACCACAAGAATTTGTAATTAAAATTCTTAAAGGGAAAAAGTAGGTAAGTGAGGTAACAGCAATCAAAGAATTTAAGATAAAAAAAAAACAAGCAATGGGAAAACAGGTGTAGAAAAATGGGTACTGGAGTATATGCTCCATCACAAATTAATTAACCAAAGACAGTATCAAGGTTTTACATCATTTTATATGATTAGCTGCACACGTTTAGTTTCTACCATTTGCAACTTCCACTGTTATGAAGATGTTTCACGTTTCGGATCTTTATACAAAAAAATCTTAAGAAATTAATTTTTTAAAAGTGTCTGGACAAGTCTTCATTCAAATATATAACTTTAATTACAGAATTATTTATTACATACACTTTACCTGAAATTAAGTTAAATTGACGAGGGTTTAAGATTGCAGGGCACAAGAGCCTCAGGAAGATAAACCCACTGACCACTCTCGTGCGAACTAAACGTTCGTGAGGCCATTTACTCATCACAGTTCTTTGTAGACATCCGCAGATGTAACGTACAGTCCTTTCAATATACAAAAGAGAGATCAGGAAACTTAAAATATGCATTTTAAATAAACATCTGATAAGAAAAAATGTAATTTTATTCTATTTAGAAATAAAATATATTTAAAACATAGTGTAACAGCATGTTAAGTATGTGAACCATAGCATGTATCATGAAAGTGTGTAAAAAATAAAACGTGAACTGATGCAAAAATTATATGACACTATAACCACAGATCCATCATATTTATCAGCCTATGTCCACACATTTAAAGTTAAATGCGGTTTGCTAATGTTATAACAAATACGTGAATAACTTGATTGTACAACTAATACTAAACATTCTATTAAGGCAACTTCAACGGCCATGAGGCTGTCATATCAAATTTAAAAAGTAGTTCAAGACTGCTTCAAGAGACAAACTGCAATTTTATATTAGCAGACAATTTTCAATTTAGTTACAGGAGGGGTATTCTGAAATTTGATCAAAAATACTGAACATCAATATTTGACAGTATGGAAAACGAAATAGCTTTCACGCAATGCAAATAACAAGTGTTAAGGAGCATAGTTATGCAACATTTGTGTGAAGCAATCCATCGAAAACACCCAGAATTATGGAAAAACCACTCATGGAAATTGCATCACAATAATTATCTCACTCCTACCTCTCCTGATTATTCGTGATTCTTTTTTGTTAATAAAAACAAAACTGCTGTTTTGCCTTAGTCACCCTATTTGCCCGACATGGCCTCTTTTCTACTTCTATTTCCTAGACTGAACAGGAAGACGTTTTACCACCACTGACAAGATAGAAGTAAAATTGCTGAAGGAGCTGAATGTTATACCAAAAAGTGAATTACAGAACTGTCAAGATTGAATAAAGTACTGGCAGAATTGTATTTTATCTGAGGGCAATTAGAAGGGGAAAAAATTGATCCTGATTAATACATATTCTTTAAGTAAACAAAAATTCCCATTATGCTCGCAAAGCAAAAATTACTAGGATACCCACCAATGCACTCTTAATAGCATGATATAAATCAGTGAATATCAAAGGTTGCTAACAGTCCTAATTCATATATTACTTAACATTTTTGGCAGACGTCATGAAAATAAAATATTCCACTTACTTTTGAGGGATTTGCATTGCTTGAAATGTTGGTAGTAAAACATCATACAAAGCAGCACGAATCCCGCAAAAGGAACTGGAATATTTTATTAATTCTAATTCATCATTCACACTATTATTTGCAGTGGGATACAGACTGCTACAAGCTTTCAGAAGTAATAAGGAGCTGAAAGAGAAGTGTTTTTATAGGACTGCTAGGCTTCCATTAAAAATTTAATGGTTTTTTTTAAGTTAACTGCACTTCATCATAAAAGAAAGGGGTACTTCTTAAAGTTATA
Source organism: Vandiemenella viatica (assembly GCA_031002005.1). Classification (NCBI taxonomy): domain Eukaryota; kingdom Metazoa; phylum Arthropoda; class Insecta; order Orthoptera; family Morabidae; genus Vandiemenella; species Vandiemenella viatica. The sequence continues at coordinate 232,663,451 of JARYHS010012519.1, read as the reverse complement.
ACCTAAATCTGAAGGAGATCTAACTTCCATTTATGATGTGATGTGATAGTAGGTACCAGTCCATAAAGGAGGGGGGGGGGGGGTGACAAATATGTTTGAAAATTACAAGCCAATGAATTTGACACCAGTGGCTAGATAACTGATAGCTAGATCAATGTGAAAGTTATTAGTGTAACACTACAGCTTTCCAAGGCATCTGACAAAGTGAGCAATAAAATGTTAAATAAAGCACAATCCATTGGAGTGGATGAAAAAGTGATGTGCTGGGAAGAATTTTGATTAAGACAGGAAACAAAGAGGGTGCAAAATTTAGAATCAAAAGAAGCGAAAGTGAAAATGAAAGTGCTACAGGGTAGTGTATTCAGACCATTTATATTAACTTATTGTAAATGAATGTGTTGATGGTTTATATTCAGAACTTAGGTTATTTGCAGATTTCATAATTGTATATAATAGGATCAAAATGTGAGAAGACTGAAGAGTGTAAAAACACATGTACAGATGGAGGTACAAAGAGGTTTCAAAATCTTTCATTTCCTGGAGAGGGTGACGAGGGTATGTACCAGAGACACGAGTGGAACTGTGATGGACATTGCAAGATCAGAAGTGGGCAAAGAGTGTTGAGAGAATAAGGAGTATGCTTGGCGATGAGGCTCATGAAGGTATTGGTACAAGAATTAAGAGTGGTATTTCGAAGGGAAGACGCAATCATTATTGCAAACTAGCACTCGATTTCTGACAAAATAAAACAGGGAAACTGTCTTTTGTTGGAAGGGTAGTGAGTGGCTGGTATATATTACCACAAGAAACTGGTAATTTATCTTAAATAGTGAAATACCTGAAGACAGAAATTGGTGGAATGTGAAGGCAGCTGGGCAGGGAAACTGCTACCGGATTAAATGGCACAACAGGAATTATATTGTAGTTTCAAATGAGAACAAAGCTATCAGTAAAAATATCGCTAATACATTATGTTTTTATAAGGATTACCATTAAGAAATTAATGATATATTCATGCAAACTTCTTTTGCTAACCAATGGACAAGCTTTTTAACTGCTTTTATGATTTGGTGATTTTTCCCCCCCCCCCCCCCCTTGTACGTGTAATATCTATCATGGTAAAATATGGCTTCCTTTATCATCAGTACTGCTTTGTACTTACATAATCAGGGTTAAGTTTTTTGAAAGAAAATGCCCTGACAACTATTGATACAAGACAATGCCTCAGAGGAAATTACATAACAGTTTTTCCATGCTGTTACATAGATTCAGATATTTTGAGAAGAATTCAGCCATTCTGGAATAAACACAATGAATTGCAAGTACATTTGTATCTTTTAAGAACAGTTTGTTCCATGTTGAACGAAATATTTCATTTCACTTTGTTAGTGAAAATAGCAATATTACAAAAAAAACATTATTTTCATTGGTTTTATATCCTTCATTCATCATGAAACAATTTTACACATATATTAAACATTTTCAGGCCTCTCACTGTGAAAGTGTTTCAATCCAACGTTCAAAAGCTGATCTCTCATTTCACAAGTACCCCTCACACTTTACACATGTACCTCAATACCTTGGACAGCAGACTTTTTAAAAATATTGAAACATTCAACTAGAAAATACAACTGAATTATTATATAAAAATGGTCATAACTGGTACACGAATTATGCACTCGAGTCTAAAATTATTCCAGTTTTCTTACTTTGGGCAAGCATCTCCTGACATGAAGATAGAATGAGTAACTTCATCCAGGATCTGAAGGAGGAACTCGGCATTTGCACATGCATCGTCTGGAGATTCCATCTTTGTTGGGTTTAACTATTGAAAATAAAATAAAATAAATTTACTGCAAAGAAAAGATATTCTGAAATGGAATCACATTTTCTGAACAGATTAACTGATGGCGACTTAGCAACAGGAATGTGTATACCATAAAAAGAAGCTTATTCTAAAATAATCAAATGAAAATATTTATTTGACTTTAATGAGGGTAACTACCTCTTTCAAAATTTATTAGAAGTAATGTTAATAACAAATTTGTTGGTAGTCCCATTTACCTATGTGGCAGTAAGCAGGGTCCAACAATCATTATCCACATTGCACGTGGTGATATTTGTTGTATTTTCTCGACAGTCTATCAATCTAGTCCTCCACCTTTTATTATCATTTCATGTCAATGTAACTGCTACAAACTATGCCAACCCCTTGCCTGACAGGTGCTTAATTTTTCACATTCATCTACAGTTCTATCTTCACATCATGCAGATTTTCCAGCCTCTGGCTAGGTCCAGTTTTTACACACACACCTCTGTATTTTCTTCACTGTCACCGCCTTGGTCCTGTCCTCTCATTCATCCCCCCCCCCCTTCCTTGGCCCTCTTCTGGCTGCTTTCGTTGCATCTTCATTTCACGTAATTTTATCAGTATTCTCTTAACATGCCGACACCATCTTAGTCTGGTCTTCTACACTACTTCCTATAGCTGCTCCTCTTTCATTGTTTTCCTTATTTTTAATTCCTTATTCTATCCACTGTTGTAATTCCTATTCTGCTTCTTACAAATTTAATTTGCTATAAACTTACCAATATCTTGCTTCTTAAATTACAGAGTTGGTAACATGTGAAAACAGAAACACACTGTGTGCAACAAATTACTCCCTTATTTCTCTGTGCCACATTCTTGTTCCATATTAGGCATCTGACACTTCTTTCTCGGTTGTTTTTCTGCCATTATAATTACCTGGTTTAATCTGTTGTTTCTTTTTGTGGGAATACACTCATTTTTCTTTACATTAAATTTGGTACCATACTCAAACAATGCCTGGCCACACATCTAACTGCCTCTGGACTACTGATGGAGTACTGCCTGCAGGCTTTCTGCATCACAAATTCCTGTTGCCCTGTGTAACACAGTAGATAATGTGGTAGTCTTCTCAGTAGGATGGTGGTAACTGCTAGCGTCCACGTAGCTGTTGGTGTGTGTTGGCTTCCAGTACACACTACGTGCTAAAGTTCTGTATGGCCTTCGAGGAAAGGGAGGCAGCCATTTTCCTTTAAAACCGTGGGGAAATAAATAATTGCGTGAATTCCTTTAGGGAGTTCCAGGAATTCATGTCCTAATAATCTGCAACCTTCACCCGTTATAACTAGAAAAGTTCGCAGTAGCAAAACGAATCACTGACAGGGGCCATAAAATGGATTCTTAAAATGTGAAGGTGTTTGCCCAGGGGTCTTACTTTTGGGAATCTGTCATAAAAGAAGCTTAACAGAGATATAGGACTCAGAGTAACGCATCAAATTGGGCACTTTCAATCCTAGAACAGAATACGGCAAGTTTAAAGCTGGAGGCAGCAATGAACAACGGAGCAGCCGTAGTGCCGAGCCACGGTGCCCTCTGCCCAGCAATACACACGACGGATGAGCCACCGGCCTGCTTACTGACAGTGGGATACAGGTACCTCAGGAAGACCACACAGTCTGGATGCAAACCCACAGAGACTACATTGCTCTGATGTGACAGAAAAAACTGTTCGCACATCAAGTACAATGACGTTAAAATCTCTTGTGTACCTCCAGTGCTAAAATGTTCAATTTTACTTCATAGTCCTGTAAACTGGTTTTGGTTCCAATGCGACGCTACACATCAGCACTTGTGACGCAGTGCACCTCAGTAACTTTTACACTTAATGTTCTCTACTGGCAGTCATGGCAACTTTTGTATTTCAGTATCTTTCTTGTACCCTTTACTTCGGTTTTACGGTATTGTAGTGGGTTTTCTTGAGTCATCAGTTTTAGTATTTCAGCTTATTTTACTTAATTGTTCATGTCTTCCACTCGTCAAGCACTGCATTTACAGTTCCTGAAAATTCCTGCTTTCAACCAACTTCACTTCCAGTCGTTTTACTTATACTGGACATGTGTTCATAAAACAAAGTAGGAAATGTCTGAATTTATCATTAAACAAATGTCAATGTAAAGTTGTTAAAGCTTTATGTCCAAATTTTACTATTATTTAGAACAGTTCTTGGAATCACCAGTACATTTAATCAAAAAGGCCATTTGCTACCCAAAAATGAAATTTCAATTATAGAAAAGTTTTGTTAGTAGAAGTCCAAAGCTCAGTAAACATGGCTGAAGGTAAGCAGGGAGAAAGGTTCCACAGCAGTTTGGCAAGTGATAACGAGAATTTATTAAACTGTAGCAAACTTTTGGTGTTAAATCTGAATGAATGATTTTTTTTTTTTGCTTGAATTGGGTGCATAAAAGGGATCCAATGAGCAAACACTAGGGTAATTTTTTTTTGGAAAGGACAACACCTTTCCTTATTTCTTACCTCACACGACTGTTTAGACTCTAGCAGCTTGAGGATAGTATCTTGAATAGCTGACTGTAGAAAACCAGTGCACACAGATTTCATGTACAAGTCCATAAGCGTGGTCGTAAGCGAAGCGGCACGAAACAAAGTTGAAGTTTCCTCCTCCTTTTCAATTTCAGCTTCATTCAGTGCTTTTAATAGGTCTGCTTCTTTTCTCTCATATCTGAAAGCATGAAACGTTTGATATTATTAGACAAAAACATAAACCACAATATAGTTTTCATTGGTTTGCAGGTGGATTGTGTCATAAAAAGATGACGTCTCGACAACATTCTCTGTCGTCTTTATATCGTGAAAACAGAAAACAATGTCAAATCATCTTTTTGTGACACAATCCGTCTGCAAACCTGGGAAGACTATACTGAATTTACAGACCGGGAAAATCTCCGTTCACACAGCACATAAAATCAATGAAATTAAACGTCTGAAGATTCTAATTAGTATATATCACAAAAATATTCCAAATAAAATCTAGCAGCAATGCCATGAGGTGATATTAATGTGAAAAGGAGAGATGAAATAAACCCATCACTTACCAAAATTGTAGGAAGCAAGACTGCTGCTACAAAGAACACAGCACTATTATTTTTTTTAAGCCCTCCTTGTTTCAATTTTGATAAGTGAAGGGTTTATTTTATATTTTAATTCCATATTTTAATAATATCTTACTGCTTGGAATATTTGATGCAAAAACAAATGGAAATATCAGAGGCATGGATAATCATTGATGAAAAAATTACTAACATAGATAGTGAGTGCACTTATGGAAAGAAAGAATCCAAATGAATCTCATTTCTAACAGCAATGTAATCATCAAATAAATAAGAAATCAAGAAAATCATTCCTTTGATTTTTAAAATTCACAAGAGAAACCTTAGTAATTATGTTAGTATAAAATCGAAATAAAGACATGAAAAATTTGTGTCACAAAAGTTTGATTCATTTATAAAATGAGTATTCACACAAAACTATTGATCAAAAAAAATAAAAATAAATAAATAAATAAAATAAAATAAAAGCATTAAGGGAAAATATTTCAGTTCATTAATAGAAACTATTCTTCACTGCATATTTATTTTTTCACTGCTTGAATAAGGTGTTAAGATGTATGGAACAAGAAAATGTTCACATTATACTTCATCTTGAACTGTCTCTGGTGGGAGTGAAATGGCAGTATTATATTTAAACAAACAAACCAATCACGAAACAGCAAACTGTGCTGTCAGTTTGGGGAAAGTACTTTTAACAACACTATCTTCAATTTCTGTATTATATCTGAAGAAACTACCTTTAAAATTAAAAACATGTGGAAATGTAACTTTCCCCAACAACTCCTCCTCAGTGATGAGAGCAAAATGTCTCAGGAACAGCTTTATGGTGGAGTATGGTAAAACTGTAACCACGTAAGAGACGAGGGGAGAAAGCAATACAGGCAGGCTGACAGAGCCTAACATCCGACCACACCAGGAGTCTGAGAGCAAGAACAACACGAGTTAACAAGATATTCAGTGGATTCCATTCAAAGAGATACATAATGAGGCCAAGTCATAGTGTGGCACTGGATCTGTCCAAGATGTCCGACAAAATGCTCCCTAGAATAGTGGAGGATAACGTTAAGCCATTGCGGTAAATCAGATAGTCATGATGCGGTGAGAATTAATGCCTCAGGTCAGTGTATTTGGAACATTGCTGTTAATTATCCAAGCAAATAATTCTGTTGTTGGCTTATGTTCCAAAAGCAGGTTGTTTACAGATGAAAAGGTAGGATTAAAATGAAAAATGATTTTAAAGATTTCTGATAAATCTGTACAGAGTGTCTGTTGCTAGGTGAACCAGAGACAGGAAAATGCCACAGAGAGTCAGTCCATTAAGTACACACACATTTGATGATAAACTCAGTTTGGTAGAAAACGTCAGGGTGGCATTATGTAAACATTTCAAACTCTTGCAGAGAGTGAGTAAATGTATCAATAAAGCGAGGGAACACGGATCCAAAAATTAATAAGCCAAGGATATAGTTCGACACATTGCTGTATCAAATAGTGTTCTAGAGGGTGCCAATGAAAGAAGCTAGATCTGTTTGCAAAAATTACTTTTACTCACAATGAGTCACCGATACAACTGGAAGTCGTTGGAAGACAAGATGCAGGAAAAAAGAGTGTGTTGGGGATAAATACGATATATATTGGCGATACATTCCAGACGGTTACTGGGTTAGGGAATACGAATAGTATGTGCAAATGAAAGTGTGATAACTAATAATTTGCCTCGATTTCAAGGATTGACAATTTGCAAATTTCAATTCGTAGGCAGAGGGTATAGCAAAAAGAATAAATCACCGAGAGAGGTGTGTAACAATTTATCTCAAACAGTGAAAAAATCTAAAGTATGATAACAGAAATTACCGTAAGAGCATAAGCTCCATAACGATTAATATCAACACATTTCTTATTGCAACAAATATAATGTTCACTATTTACACTGCAAGTTGAAATTTAAAGACCAAAAGAACAAAGTCACTGATATCCTTAAAGCCTTTCCCTAAATAAATAAATAAAAATAACATTGAAGAAAAATGATATGTATATAAAAAATAAGTCCTAGTATTAATAATATTTAATTAAAATTGCAATGGAGCGTACACTCCATTGGCAATTTCCCTACACCCACCCACATTTTCCCTCTACAAATTTTAACTTTAAATTCTTTCAATGTTTTTGGTAAATTATTCAACATTTCTCTTGGTAACTTATTCCAATCCCCGACACCCTTAACAAAAAAAACAGTGTCTGAAATAGAGTGCCAGCTTGTGGTCGTGGTCATCTTTTACCCTCCATGCATTACTTTTCATTCACGGTATATAATCTACTGTTCACAACTCTGTCAAAAAGCTATCTACTTTTAAACTGTAAACCACAACAAGAAAAAGGGGGAAAAACCCTTGAAGAAAATGAATATTTCACAAAAAGACAACTCATTTGTACAGTTTATAGTAACATTTTAATAGGAACACGCCTGACCTGAAGATTCGTAAGAGGGAAGTCGCGAGGGGGGCGCGGTCCAGATGACAGGTGTCGGCCAGGGCCCTGACGACCTCGAGCGAGGGGTCCAGGACGAGCTGCTGCAGGGGGGAGTACTCCTCCTGAGGCATGATCAGGTCGTGCAGGTACCTCGTCCGCAGCCGCAGCGACCCCCACTCCCCGATTGGAGTGATGCCCGACAGCGGGTACCACACCTCCGTCTGCGCGAATTAAGATTACACCCGGCATTATTATTCTGAAGACTCGCCACTAAAAAAAACACATAATTACTCAATACCAACAACATTTTAACAACTAGTCAACACTAATGATTGTAGAGATATCTCAAGAGAGCTAAAAATTTTATCAGATATTATGGACTGCCTCTATTTTTATGAATTAGTGTAGAGCCCACTTGGTAACATATATGATAAAGGAGCTGGGTTGAGAGATGTATAATGAAAGAAGAAATTTAGAGAGCAATACAATGAAATTAAGTATAAATAATAAAGGAAAGGGAAATTAACCCACCACATACCAAAATTGGCGGCTGCTATGACAGAAAACACGTAAGATGGACACATACAATATTTCAGTAATAACCTTCTTCGTGTAACGTTTCTCTCGTCGCAGCCTTCAACTTTGGTATGTAAAGAGTAATGTAAGGCGTATGTTGGAGATGAGGCCTGTATGAAGTTTAGGTGAAGAATTAAAAGTGGTACACAGAAGAGAGGAGACTAGCACTTGATTTCATACAGAATGGAGTGGGGCAATGTTCGTTAACAGGTAATGGAATGGGGTGCAGGAAAAACTATGTGAGGACATTCTGAACAATATACCTGAAACAGTAAAACAATTTATAGTAAGAAAGGCATATATACCAAAATTAGATACAGAGAAAAATACACCAATGACGGAAGCTTAATTCAAATTAATAAAAAAAAAAAACTTCAAAAGACACTTACCTCATCGCCATTTGTTAGGGTGGTTAATTCCACAGTTAGTTCAGCAACTTCTGTATCCTTCGATCGCTTCCCTTTGTTATACACAGTTACTGTGAATGTCAGAACATCTGGTGGAACATCACTGTGAACAAATAATTGAAGGTTGCCAATTAGGTTCCAGAGTGAACTTAAAAGATTATTTTTTATGTATTTTTTAAACTAATATTCAACACCAAACAAGAATAGTGCTACTGCACTGACAACTGAACTACTGCCAATAAGGGGGTGTCCATTAACTACGTGAGGTCAGGACGGGGGAGTGGGAGGTTTGGCAAAACCTCGCCTAGGAGGGAAGTGTGTATGTAGTGATGATCCGATACGAGTAAGTACTCGATACTTTGTTTCGATACCGAGTACTTTTCGTAATCGAATTCATTCATTCATTCGATACTTAGTACTTGTATCGAATCTAAAGTATCGAAATGCACCCGGTGTTAAATTCTTAACGCATCATCCCTGCTGCGTCACTCAGTCGAGCCTGCAAAACTAATTCCCACTGAAGTCAAGTTGGTAGCGTTGAAAATCAAACAAAACAGTCTTAGAACAGGCAATCTAACCTCAAAGAGTTGTTTCAGGTCCCTATTTCATCGTAATAAGGTTCTACTCAGCGCGCATTTCGCTATACCTGGCCAATGGTCGCTCCCGTGCAGCCCCACACAAAAACTGAAAGATATGGTTCATAAGTGACTAAGTAAACCAATGTGAATCAGAAGAAGAAGCTGCTTCAGCTAGCGTTTCACAGGAATATCACTTCTGGAAACATCACAAAGAAAAAGAAAACGCAGGGTAGTGACAAAGTCTCTCTCTACTTGTCAAACACTGCCTCTAAAAAGCAATCCATTTACACAATGGGAATAAATGAAATTTATATTTCCTTATCTGTATAAATATGCACAACAGCATCTTATTGTCGAAGCAACGTCAGTATTGAGTGAATGTTTGTTTTCTAATGCGGGTGAAACAAAAAACAAGTTCTCCCTAAAGTGTTTGCAACAATTGCTTTTTTGGGAAACCTTCCAAAAGCTGACTTTTCTTCTTCTTCCGAATAACCCATTTGGAGGGTACTGTAACAGCCCTCATAAGTGAACTTTAAATAGAATTGTATTTAATGAAGTATCTGTAGTGAGCTAAAGTTTGCTTGAATATGATCTGGTATGTTTGTTTTGAAATTTCTTGTAAATCAGTGTATATAGACTTTGTTTTATGAAAGGAAATTATTTAAAGGCCATTTAATATGTTTAAGAATCGAATTGTGCAAGAGAATTGCTTAGAAAGTGTGCAATACCAAGTATTAATGCAAGTTACGATGTCTACAGGACAATTTTCTACAGTTTAAAATGATTTCTGTAAATAATTTTGCGTTTAAGTATCTTTAATTCCCATTTCTGACCATTTTATAAAGAGGTTAAGTTGTTATGTATTAATTCTGATTGTTTTTAATATTAATTGTTTGAGTAATTGTTAATGTTCGAGAAATATCTCGCGGATGCTTTTGAAGAATTCCAGAAATTTCGATAGAGCCTATATAAATAAATTGGCAGAAGGACAGAGTTAGTTTATAGTTAGTTTACAGTTAGTTGATACAGATTCACTTTGGAAATGCATCAGTAGTATCTGTGGATTGTATCTTTGCATGTGAACAATATCGCTGATGTTTTGAAAAAATAAACAAAATCTTAAACCGAGTCTTATGGTGGACTACTTATTTAATTACTACTGTAATTAAACCACCGAAGAACCTTGTAACAGCCCTCATACCTGAATTTTGAATAGCATTGTACTGTATGAAGTATTTGTAGTGGGCTAAAGTTTGCTTGAAAGTGATTTGGTATGTTTGTTTTGTAAATTCTTGTAAATCAGTGTATATAGACTTTGTTTTATGTAAGAAAATTATTTAAAGTCCATTTAATATGTTTAAGAACCGAATGATGCAAGAGAATTTCTTAAATGTTGGTAATTCCATGTATTAATATAAGTTACGATGTCTACAGGACAATTTTCTACAGTTTGAAAGGATTTCTGTAAATAATTTTGTATTCAAGTATCTCTAATTACCATTTCTGATCATTTTGTAATGTTCTTAAGTAATTTTGTATTAATTTGGATTGTTTTTAATGTCTTTGATTGTTTGAGTGATTGTTAATGATCGAGAAATATCGGGCGGATGCCTTTGAAGAATTCTCGTAATTTTGATAGAGACTATATAAACAGATCGCCTGGACAGAGAAGTAAGGAAGTTAGTCAGTTTAGTTGACAGTATTCAGTGTTACAGAGAGTTTCAATCATTCAATTGAGTTCACAGAGATTATCTTTGCGACTATTCAGAAGTGCATCTCTGTATTGTATCTATGCTTGTGAATATCGTTGACTTGTTGTTTTGATCAAAATAAACCAAATCTTGAACCTAACATTTTTTTGGTGGACTTTTCAATTAATTAATCAGTAATTAAACCACCAAAGAACCTTAATATCCTGATAGTACAATAAATCAGCTTTTGTTATGTTTCTTTGTATTTAATTTTCTGTGCTTCCAAACTCACAAAAGTTATGCACAAAGCAGACTTCTATTGTTTAAAAGTGTTAAAACTATAATAAATAAATATTTAAAGAAAAGACAAAACCTTCAAAGGATGCTTACAATGTGGGCTTTATTATAATTTTAATAAATAAATAAAAATGTTTATTGAGTGTTATTTGATTCTATTACACTAGGCAAATAAAATAAATAATTTAGCAACATGTCGCGTATATTTTTATTTTTAGACATTAATTTTAAAAAAAGTATCGATATGAGTAGGTATTGATACTTATGCAGTACTCATATGAGTAGGTATCGATACTTTGATGGTATTGGAACATCACTGTGTGTGTGTGTGGGGGGGGGGGGTGTCTATAGAAATCAGACAAATTTTTTATATCAGATTTCCACCCACCAAAGAAAAGTAAAACTTTTAAAAAGTTTTCAAAATTACTAGATCAATCTCACGTTTGGGAGAAGGGGGAGGGGGTCTGACCAAGGAGGGGGGAGGGGGTCTGACCAAGGAGGGGGCAGTCCAAATTTCAGAAGAAACACCTCACGTATTTAATGGGTGCCCCCTGAGAAGCCTTAAAAACCAGTTGAGAAAAGTATCAAAATATCTTTGGTATTTCAATGAATCTGATGGATATTTCTGCTGTACTGTGATCCTGAGAAACACTTGTTAAGAAAATGTAATTTCAAGTGAATTTATCACGAAAATTCTCAATCTGGAAGGCAATAAATTCAATACTCATTAGCACACAACCAAGTTTAATGGTTAAAATCAAAGGAAAACTGTTCTCATGACCCACGTGTGACTGCAAATGTAGAAGCTGATGTCCAAATCAATTGATATTGTAGACCAAATGAGATGAATCACTTCATTTGTAATTGTGAGACATTGTTTTTCAAGAAATGATCATTTACCAGTTTCTTGAAGATGCTTTAAACTTGAATTTTACCCTTACTTTTCTATATTTTTTAAAAATTTCTGTTGAGATGGGGAATAAGCAGGAAATCATCACTTTATTTCCATGCAAGCCATCTGGTTTGGAAGAGCTCTATATGACAGGTGTTCCACACAGTGAAAAGTCTTAAACACCTCTTCAGATGTGTGTAGCGAATGACTCAGTAGATGTTTTGGCGATACAGGTTTAAAATTTACATGAAATTTGTGTGTGTCAAAGGAAAATATATTCACAGTTTCCAAAAGGTGATTTAAGAAAAAGAGATTAAGAAACATACTCCAATATAAACTCTTCATCCCACACAGGGTCCGGACCAGTCTTTACTTTTGTTCGGGCAACTTTCACTTGATTGAGCGATATTATACAGAAAGGATTTGGCACCAGTTTATACGGCAACCTGCAAAGTAAAAAATATAAGTATACATAAAACAGCAACTTAAAATTAAAATGTGTCATTAACAACAACAACTAAGCCACCAAGCATAACAAGAAAATATTTTGCACTGTGGATAATACTGCAGAATCAAATGTCACCTATGTGCATCGAGAATATGAAGTTGCAGACATCTGAGTTCCCGTAGCCGCTGCACCTTGGGAGACCTGGTTTGCTGAGTGACACAGAGGGGCTTCAGGGCAGTTATCCAGTCCTGCAAATAAACATTAATCACTCCGCTTTCCAGCTACACGACGTAACGAGTTTTCCTCTCTTACAGAACTAAACGACACATTGTATTTCAGACTCTTTATCCCACTGTCGGTGTTACCTGAGAAGTGTCGGCCGAATTCGAACACAAGTACGTGATAGTGGCCAGGCAAGGCAGTGCACGTTCGACGAGTTGGAAACAGTGCGGGCGATCGAACACACTGTCGTGGACCTGGTACAGGTAGGCACAGCTCAGGTCGATCAGGCCTTTAGGTTTTGTACGCTAAAAATGAGAAAAGTTTTAAGAAACACGTAACTGAATAATATGCTTCACAGAATCTAGTAAAAATGAGGGGTGTCTCAAAATTAAAGCAGGGTTTAAATTAAGTGATAATTCTGATTTATTGGATTGACAGCTTTTTACAAAGTAACAGCTTGCACTAAATACATTGCTTTTAGATGATATGAGCAATAACAATCATTAAAATTGATTAAAGATGCAAATGTCCTTCTATATGGCATTGAAATGTGGACATTAACTGAAACTATCAGTAAAAGTTAGAAGCTTTTGAAATGTGGCTGTATCGAAGAATGTTGAGAATACCATGGACAGACCACACCACAAATGCTGAAGTGCTCCGCAAATGAAAAAAGATATGGACCACCATAAAAACACGGAAGCTTCAATATCTTGGCCACATCATGAGAAATAGTAGATGCTATGAACTCCTGCAGTCTGTTCTTGAGGGGAAAATACCAGGAAAGAGAAGTGCTGGTAGAAGAACAACTTCTTGGTTTAAAAATCTGTGAATATGGACCTCCAACACAACTACGGACTTAATCTGAGCATCAACCAGCAGAGACGAGACAGCCAAGATGGTTGCCGACATCCGGAACGGATAGGGACCAGAAGAAGAAGAAAGATGCAAATCCGTGAAGACTGTGCTCAAGTTACGTGAAGTTTTCAGTCAGAGAAAGGCACCAAATCAGTCGACTGTTCACTGAATGGTTCAAAAGTCTGAACAAACAGGAACTGAAGTGGCCACCTCATACCTACAGTTGTCTGACAACATTCTGGAAATAAACATTGAGAAGCAGAATGCCAAGGATTTTGAAGAAAGCCTCATTTTTGTACCTATTCAACACAACTGAGAATTGAATCCAAATGTGAAGCCATTTAATGTGAGCAGCAAGTAAGTGGAAATTTTGCTGAGAAAATTAGTTACAATAATAAGGTTCACTTCCACTTTAATGGGTACATCACCAAACTACAATCACATATGGAGCTTCGAGAATTCTCAGGGGATTAGAGAACTGCCAATGCAAGTCAAACGGGTGACAGTATGGTGCAGGTTTTGGACTAGTGGAGTGATCAGGTTGTACTTCTTTGAGAATGAGTTCCTGTGGCCATATCTGGACAGCACGGATTTGGGTGAGACGGGGTTTTAGTTGGATGCCACCGCCTCTCATACGAGGCACAAACGACCCAATTATTGAGGCAGAAATTTTGAGGGATACTACTCCTGAGTAAAAGAGAACAGAACATGCCACCAAGATGAAGCAACCTGGCATTGAGTAACTTTTCTCTAGGGGAATTCACGAAGTCTTTCATAATAAGCATGATATCCAAATTAAAATCGGAAATTCTTAGAGATATTGAGGAAACCGGAATCCAATTATGCGCAAAAGTTGGTTTACGAATACACCATTGCCAGCAGAGTCGTGGATGACATTTATTCGATGCTTAGCGCCAATGTTTATGCTTTGAAATAGTATAATTACTTTGGTAATTAATGAACTTCATTTCTTTAATACTAGCTTCTTGACAATAATTATTTCATAATAATGAAATGCCCATACCTTTGGATTATCATAAAAATACAGGTGTGTATCAGTTCCATCAACTAATAAAACAAAGTACATCGATTTCCATTTCTTGTTCTTTTCACTTTTCTTATTAAGATATCCTTGCATTTTTATACCTGTAATATTTAAATAACACAAGTAAATTATTACATCTGGGACGTCTATCTACTGCTTCAGTGCAAATTCTGCATACACAATTATATATAACCTGCTTACCCTTATTCTTCTTAACTCCTGATTGCTCCCTGCATTCCCGAAGTGTGGCATATATTTTTTCAGCATGTTGAACTTCTTTTGACTTCACCGTACCATCGCCTTCAGTAATATTCTGTCAAGGAAAAAGAACTATTACAAAGAACAATGTTTAAATCTAAGATAAAAGGAAACGGCTTTAGGCACTATAAACTACAAGGAAAGGGAAAATGACTCGTCACTCACCAGAGTTGGGGCCGCGACAAGTGAAAAATATATGATTAACACTAGAATACACAATATTTCACTTTTACACTTATTCGTGCTGTATGAAATGAGTCAAGTGGTTCGGAACGTGTGCACACGCCGAAGTTTAACCCATGACTGATGTGTTAAATGAAGGTAATGAAGGGAAGAGAATTTGTTGCAGAACCTGTTTCAGAGCATTATTGCTAAGTACGTGGGGTATTAGAGGGAAAAAGTAAGTGGGAAAAGGAAAGGGGAAAATGGGTCTGTAGGGAAACTGGCTCCAGAGTGTGCCCTGCATTGCAATTAAATTAATTTAAAATGAGTTACTTCTAATGGATATCAAATACAGGAATTGGAGACAATGGAGTGAAGGTTTGCAGAATTTATCATAGAACGAGATCAGTGTGGATATATACTAGGTATCTGTTAAGATAATAAGTGTTCACCACAGATGAAGGCAGGAGGCCAAATGAACAAAAAAAAAAAAAAAACCATACAAACACAGTTCAAAATATTTTGGTTAATAAGCTTAGTCATGTAAGAGGCAAACGTATAACAAGAGGGAAGACGCACGCAAATCCAGACCTACACCATGAATGAAGCTAAGATTAAGTATGCAGGAGGGTGGGATTGAGCCGGTGGTGGGCGGAGGAAGTTGACCAACGATAACTGTGGACCGAATAATCTCTGTGGTGATCAGTTAAGGTAAAATAAAATATAGTTTGGATCCGTTATAAGCATATTCCATTTTATAATCACAGTTGGTCAACTTTCTCCCCCATCAACCAGCTCAATCTCCACTCTCCCACATGCTTCATCTTTGGTTCATTCATGTGGTAGGTCTGTATTTGTGCGCACCTTTCCTCTTGCCACACGTCTCTCCTACGTGACTTAGTATGTTAACTGAAACACTGGGAATTATGGTTTTTGTGTGTGTACGTTTATCTGAACCCCTCTTTCATCTACAGTGAGTAACAACTTATTTTCCGTATCCTGTCTTATTTTATTTTCAGTGCCTAACAGCAGTTTCATTCAATCATTGTCTAAGTATATGTTAGCAATAATGGAAATAAAGAAACTGCTGTTGGGTACTAAAAATAAGATTGTATATGTTAGAAATAAAACCTAGATGTATATTGGGTGCAGAAGTAGAAGTGCGCGGAAAGGATGAGAGCTGGTTGCTGTGTTCATCATCAAATTTGATTTAACAGTCAAGGAATTCCACCGTTCCATCATGGACAAAAGATTATGAATAGGATTGCAATTTTTATGTCAAGTAAATCTTGTGATACTGTATCAAAATGTTAACTAATGGATCATTAAGAAACTAGTTATGTGACATCAAAATATTTAACATATCATTAGCCTTCTAAGAAAGCATGGAATGAAAACTGAGAAACATTCATTAAAATCATATCAAAATGCACAAATTTCTAAAAAGTTACCAAAATCTCATTTTATGTTGGGGTACTTTTCAACTAAAATTATTTTGACATGAAAGTACAAATATTCTCAATAATTCAACAGAGAAACTCTAACTTACTCGGCTCACAGCCATTACTAAAGTGTGACCTTCCACAATCTGCTCTTTTCGATATCTGTTGATTACTGCATCTAAACACTCAAATGTTCGGCCACCCATCAGATAACGAACTCCTTTCTTCTCGATACGAAATCTCTGTATTTGATTGTTGATGTGGAAGAATAGGGAGTAGTCGCCAGGAGAATTGTCACTCGGGCGGACGAGGAAACTTCCGGGTCCAGCTGAAAAAATAAACAACGAATAATACTGATGCATCAATATTTCAATAGGACGAAGATCATGAAACTACAAGGAACAATCAATCCTTCGTAAACATAAAAGTTTGTTCTGCAATTACAAAGAGACTATTTTCATAGCAAAGTGGATTGTTCAGTACCTTATACAATTTTATCTACTCGCTACCGTACTGTTCAACTGATACAGACGAACAGTGACCAATAGTTCTGGGTCAGATAAAGAAATAGTCAGGATCCTGATAGAACGTGATACTGTGCAAATTTTACCATTTCTTGTTGTTATCAAGTCACTTGTTCCGTTATGAAATATGTGTTTTTGCAGTAATGCTAAAAATGCATGTTTTTAAGTTCTGTAATATTGTTTACTGCATAAAAATAGGATGAAGTTTGGTTACAGAGCTAATTTAAGCAAAATTGAAAGATATGAAATATTTGCTTTTTAAACATCTAAATTCCCTATCATAAATATTCAATGGACGCCTAAAATCCTCTGGAAGGCGGTGATTTTTTTTTTTTTTTACTTACGGCTTTACATCTCGTCAATGGCTAAGGTCATTAGAGGCGGGATGGGACTGGGGACAAGGAACGGGAAGGAATTCGACCGTGGCCTTTTTGAAGGAAACATCCCAGCATTCGCCTGGAGTGATTTGGGGAAACCACGGAAAACCTAAATCTGGATGCCCAGACGAGGATTCGAACCCGCGGTGAAACTAAAGGGCTTAACAACATTGTTCAACACCTTAATTTTCCATCAATTCCATTATTATATTGTTTTGTTTCTCAACATTCTGTTATTTTATTTACCTTTCAACTACCTTTCACCTTAAATACTTTCCAATTCAGTATCGGTTTTCTTCTATGGTTCCGATCTACTACAATTTAATCATTAACACTGATGACAATAACCTAAAAGCCCTCTTTGCTATTAAGTTTGCTGTAAAATTTTACACTTTGCATCCTTCTTGTGAAGAATTCCAAATTTACAAATGATTTTTAGCACCAGTGTTATTCTTATCTGCTGGTTCCCCAACTCTCAGTCAACAAATATTCTTTTTCTTGGTTGATAAAATCTTTTATTTCCCCCCCCCCCCTATTTAGACATACTGTTTTTTGTACACTGAGGAAAGTGAAAACTCTGTAATCAGTCAGAAGATTACTGAATAGAACATAAAATGCATTGATTAGCCAGCCTACCTTTAACCAACATATCTACCGCTTCACTCTTGGTAACATTTGGGTGAAACCAACTGAATACAGTGTTTGGGTCAATGTTCTCATCCAGATCTTCCACCAAGTCTCTGAAAATCATCCCCTGTTCACCCGTCCGGTGGGCTGTCACCCAAAGCCATCCGTCTCCCATATCGTTGTGTACGAAGAAAATATCGCCTTTCTGGAAACTAACGGGACAAAAAAATGACATTTTTAAACGAACAATACACATTTAACAGAAAAAAAACAAAACAGATCACACATATTTTTGCATAATAGAAAATATAGAATTTACCAAGTTTTATGGCTTAAAAAGGATAAAATTCACCTTTTCTTAATAAATGACAATGCTCCTCTAAAACTTTTAGTGATTGGTAAATATCTTTTCTAGTATCCCAGATTAGATCCCTTTCAAACGCCCATAACTTAGTTCTGAAGGAATACTGGGTAAATTTCGTATAATGGATTAAAAATAAACTATTCTCGGGCTTTCAGCCGCATATAATGTCTCACGTAGTGCAATAACTATTTTATTTGATTTTTTTATCATTGGCTTTTCCTTGATGTTTTTGTATCATATTTATGTACAACATCAATTGGCATAATAAATAAATGGATTAAAAATGTCCATGTAATTTAAAATAAAAGATATAGAATTGACACAACATAACAAAAACAGGAGATACTGTTTGTAAAACTTCTTCTTCAACTTTGTAGAGAATACAAATTGATCTTATCAATATTTTATGACTAACACTATCCTTACTATTTCAAAAACACAATTTAACATTAAACACACTAAAAATCATGGACAGCAAACAACATAGCTATTAAAATTCTTTTAATAAAGCGATATTGCTAGCCATTACTACCAACTAATGAAATATTACAGGACTACCACTAGATTGTGTTTTTAAAACACAATACAGTGAAGATTTTATTGCAACAATTTGATGGAAAAATCTCCAACCTGACAATTACCAACCACTATGAACAACACACTTAGTCAAATGATCTGATATAGATTAGTTATCTAAACATTCCTTTCCGAAACTGCTGCATTGAAATATCTATACATAGAAGAAATATAAAAATGTTGAGAACATGTATCCTAAATTTTTTCTTTGTTAATAGACGATTCACGGTAGAACATATGAGCATAAGCATAAATACACAGAATTTGTAGTGAATATTCCATATAACTAGAATTTTAGACCAACTGTTTATGTTCACAGATAATAGTCATGAATTAAAGAGGGGAGTGGGGAGGTATGTTCTTACATATCCTACCCATCCCAAAACACAAGGGTCTTGACTCGTTACTGTACCGGTACTGTGGAAATTAGGATAGTGCAGCGTAGTGTTATCAAATTCACTTTGAATAACATTTGAAAAGGATTCAAATACTTTCCAAATCAGAACAGTAGAGAAGAGTAAATGTTTAAAGTGGGGGGCAGGGGGAGGGGGAATGAACGAAAGTGACACTGCATGGAGGAATTATTAAAAGAATAAACTTCGGCGTGTGCACACTTCCCGACCACACGACTCATTTCCTACAGCACGAATAAGGTGTAAAACCGAAATACTGTGTATTTTAGTGTTTGTCATATATGTTTTTCACTTGTCGCAGCTTTCAGCTTTGGTGAGTGACGAGTCATTTTCCCTTTCGTTGTCATTTAAAAGGAAGGAAGCAGAGAGTTACGGTATAAAATGCACTATTGGTTAATTACAGTCACAAAATTATCGACAGGAACAAAACGTCTTGTGAAATCATTCTCCGGTTATCATCTTGACCAGTTGTTCAGTACACCAACATGGCACCACTGCCACCTCACTAGACGCTTTCACCTCTGTGGGCCGTTCAATACCTCCTCTTATTTTTGATGATCTCTATAGCTATACTCCACTACTTGTCTGCATTAAATACCCCCAGCCTGTCTTTCTGCATCTCATCAACCCCATTTGGCTACAGTCTTCTGATAGGCATTTCTCCCTTCCTTTTCTTAAGAGGGCTAATTTCAGCTCTCTCCCCTCCTCCCTTCTCATGACATGCTCCAGCTAATTCATTCTTATTTGATAGCATTTTTTCTAATGTGCCAACTATTTCATTGTGACTTTTCTATGCCTCTAAGGAACCTAATCTCTGCTATAGACTGATGTTGGTTGGTAGCAAACTTTATAGAGCAAGTTTTAATTTTCCTTGTTCCACTTACAGATTATAGCCCTAATCAGATGATAAAATTGTGCATTCTTTCTTTCCATTGTCTCATTTCATTCTCCATCTTTAAATTGGTGGTTACTTTGTGTCCCAAGTAACAGAACCATACCATTCAGTCCAGTTTCCATCTGTTTGGTGACACCTATTTTGATGGCCCAGTGTTTTCCATGCCTTCACTACCTCTCTCTTTTTTTTTCCCAGCACTCATCTCTGAGCCATGTTTTTCCAATGCAACCACCCATTTTTGTAGTTCGTTTTACAGTCTGTCCCCTTTTCTTCCTGATCATTATATCATCTGCAAATTCCATCCCTTCCTGAATTTCAGTAATGACTGTCTACCACTATATTTAAAAACAGGTGGCAGTATACTTCCTTGTCTTATTGTAATTTCTGTGTGAAACCAATCCAAGTATCCATCCTTCCTTTTATATTAATGAGCAGTAAGGCTCCTTTACTTCAGTTCTCTGGTACTTTCCTTTCTTCCCAAACTACTCGTATAGTATTACTCGGTCACTGCTGCTTGTTGTTTTTGTCACTGTCAATTCACTTACTCCTGGTTATTACCAATTAGGTAGTTCTTTCACTGCAGTATTTAGTTCTAGAACATTAAATTCTTCCATTTCTTTTCCTAAGGTTGTTGTTTCACTTCTCTGTTCTTTGGTACTTTCTTCCCTTCCTCCAGAGTATTCTTCCATTCCTTCCAATAGCTGTCTGAAGTAATCTTCCCCAATGTTCTCACTATATTTTCTTATTTTTACTGCACCCAATTACTTTGATCAGCATTTCTCTTAGATTTTGTTTCTAACCACACCTAAAGTATTTTCTAATTTCCTTTGCAGCTCACTTTCAGTTTCTCTGTAGGTCTCATCCAAGTCAAAACCACCCCCACTTGGGGGGGGGGGCTGGCAATGGTGTCAGCCAGGGGACGGCATTTGGGGGTGAAGCACAGAGGGGATCTAATGTGCCCCGAGATCGACACAGTAACTGCGGACACCCCACACGAGCACTGAAAAGTGATTATCAACCTGTTATTTCATGGATATAGATTTACTGATGGAAGTAGTAAACAGA
Organism: Vandiemenella viatica; assembly: GCA_031002005.1. NCBI lineage: Eukaryota > Metazoa > Arthropoda > Insecta > Orthoptera > Morabidae > Vandiemenella > Vandiemenella viatica. The sequence continues at coordinate 232,642,333 of JARYHS010012519.1, read as the reverse complement.
GCAGCAATTAAACATATTACTTACATCACTGTTTCCTGTCCTCCATTTTCATAAGCATTTAATCCATTATTTCCAATCACCTATTTATCCAATTTAATGTAGTGTAGAGTTGTGTTAAATATGTAGTCTTGGAGAGATAAGAGAGACCATCTAAAATTTCCTTAACTGACTTGAACGCTATTTAACACACCATACTTAAGAAGATTGGCAAGTTGGGGGCCAAGATTAGAACTCGTGTGCTCTGTACCCGCCCTGCCCAGTACAGCGGCAGTTTGAGAAGCTCAGTTAACTTCATAAAACAACAAAGTAAGAAGGAGTAAACTGAACAGTCAACTTCTTCGTTGTCATGGCATTTCAAAGTTGAATGTAAAATTGCTAATGACAAATTACTCGAAACCCTACCAGAGAATGTTATTTATGAAAAACATAGTTCAATTATTGTACTTGCTTTTAAAACATTCTAGTTCATTAAACAAGTCATGAAAACCAGGTGAACTTCCAAGATCAATAGAATGGTCAGATGAGAGAAAAGAAGCCCACAGCAAACGTATGAAGGAAATATGGGCACAAAGGAAAGCGAACAAGCGCTTCTGTGTACTTCGTGTAGTCCTAATGGGCTTACACGCAAGTAATAATAATAACAAAAGCTACATTTGCACTTAACATGTTCTTCTTTTAATGCATATCAATTAATGGATATTTGCAACTATGTTTTGCACGGCTCTATGAAATAGATTCTCTACAATATGCAGTTTCCATTTGCTAATCTAAACTTAAATTTTTATGAATTGCTGCAGTCTACTCTTTATACTTAAATGTCAAATTTCACAGAAATATTACACTTTTGGAACACATTTAGTCAAAATAGTCTGAATAAAAGACCTTATAATAATTAATATATATATATCGGAATCTAATAAGGTTGGATTCCACAACTGAATAAACCCAACAGCTTCAGATCAACCTTGGCAACTATGTAACAATATGCAGCACATAAACAGAATTATTCAAATAAATTACAATGATACTCGGGTACCAAGCAGAATATAGAAAGGTAAATAGGTTGTGAAATGTGGTATTAACAAATGGTACCAAGCCAATAATAAACCCTTTAACAAGCATTTTTTTCTACAAGGTTTACAAATTGACACAAACTGCAATTGGTTTACAACTACCATAACATAGATTACAAATGAAAACTTTCACATGTTGAGCCCTCTCTTACCATCTTAAATTTTTTTTGTAATTAATTTTAAAAAAAAGCATCTGAGCAAACTCTAACATTACTGAAATTTCATATATGACTTATTTACAGTAACACAGGCAGCAGTTAAAAAAAAAAAACTGTTTATAAAGTAATTAATTTAACTGCGATGGAGTGCACGCTCTGGTGGCAATTTCCCTACACACCCTCGTGTTTCCCCTTTCTTGTACCCACCTACCCTCTACAGATTTAAATTTTAAATCCTTTCAGTGTTTTTGGTAAATGATTCATCACTTCGCTTGGTAATTTATTCCAATTCCCGATTCCCTTACCCCTGAAAGAAAATCTTCCCACATCTTTATTCCCGAAATCGAGTACCAGCTTGTACACATGATCGTATTTTCACTCTTTAATTCTTCAACCAATATCTTTCTACACTTGATCTATATACGCTTTGTACACCCCTAGCACTCTCCTCCTGTCTTAGGGCACACTTCATAAAAAAATCTGTTAGATTTATTAATTTTACAGCTACGTATATCAAAACCAAGATACACACCAGCTATGTTTTTAAAAAGTCTTCAGTAATGATTAAGGTAAAAATATTTTTTTCCATTCAGAAAAACTTTTATCACAAATTCACTGCTTAATTTTTTTTAAATGTTTTAGCGCATGAGCACAATAGCTTAACTGATATGTTTAATATGCATTATGAGCAACATTTTCCCACAGGTTTCACTTAATAGTAATATTTAAAATGTCATTGTATTCAAACAGTTTAGAATCATTCAACTGACCGACACTTTTACTGTTTACACAAAAAAGTGCCACATTAGCAACAGTACGTTTCTAAATATAACGAGTAATTCAGTTTAACTGTACCTAAAAGCAAGTGAAAATTATAGGAGTGGATATTTGATGTTCCATCAGGATGTTTATTATTTATTTAAGAAATAAGAACAAATGTGGTACTAAAATTTATGCTAGCATTAGTCTTCTATTACAACCACCAGTTAAATTTGCCTTCATAAATGCAATTCATGAGGAGTCCTGTGATAAATTTAGATTCAGTTAATCACACCCTCCACATCCTCTGAGATAAGAGCATTTTGTACAGGAAATGCACTATCTCCAACACACAGTTGACTACTGAAACATTTCTGTAACCTAAACTGGGATCCATGGAAAATTTATTTACTACTCTTCCTCCATTTTATACATCCCTACTGAGCATTGTATTGTACTGTGCTGATGGCCTAAAATGTTTGAAAAGGCCATCAACATATTAATAGTTTGTTCTGTATAGCATTCATTATCAAATCCTTATTGTTATTTTTAATTTTTTTTACTAATAATACCACCATTACTAGATTGGGACAGAGCTATTGGCCCAATGATAACATATTCTTATGTTTTATGGGTGCTCTTACTGTTTAAATTGTATCACTGAAGAAATGCTGTTCAGCACCTGCCTTAACAATTTATTCTGGTCTCTAACCGTCTGATCCACAAATGAAAACACTCTCACGCCTTTATGCCTGAAATCAAATGCTAATTTATTGTTATGGTCCTCTTTTCCCTTTCACATTACATTTTTTTTTTTTTTTTTTTTTTTTTTTTGCCAATATCCATTCAGGCACCCTCATCAATGTGTACCTTGTACATAAGCTCGAAGAGCTATAAACATGATTGATTTTTAATTCCAATTTTTTAAATTTAATTTTAATAGTAATGAAACATTTCCTCAGTCACGATTACTCCATAGACCACCTACTTTCCCATTCCATGATATTTTTTTAATATAAAAAATACATTTAATATAAAATTTTATTATATCTTTCCAATGATAGTAACTAAAAAGAAAAGACAAAAAAAAAGTTGCAGCTGTAGAGAGTTGATTGTTTCATTCGACAATTATGTTGAACATAAGTGGCAGAGTAGTATTGTATTGCCCCCACCCCCCCTTTTTTTTTGCATAGGAGAACTTCAAACTGCAGATGTAACATTCAAATACATAAAAATGCCATGAGAATTATGTTCCTGAATACTTCACCAATAGATTCAAGTATGCTAAGAAAAACTAATTTCACTCAATGTACAAGAGGATTTCTATCAGTGGAATCTACAGATAACAATAAATTATGAAACTTCATATTTTAAGATCTATATTATCACTGGTTATTCAAGATATCCATACAGGATTCTAAGCACAAATTCAAGTTACCAGTATGAATGTTTCTAAAATAAAGCCAAAAGTATATGGTAGTTACTGTTCTGATCTTTGTACATTTCACTGTGCATAATGGATAGTAAGTGGTACTATTGATTCCCTCCTTCATAATCTACACTGTATTTTCATTTGGGTGATAAAAACAAAACAGTTTCTAAGTTACATAGAACCAACAAAGTATTAGTCACACTTCAATAGCAGGACAGGATATTTGACAAATGTCTTTAAGCTTCAGTACCCTTTAGGAATAGGCAGAGTGGGAGGGGGAGGAAGCTCTATAAAAAAGGACCACTTGAACTTGCCATCACAGCAGACTAGTAACAAGCATGGTGCTGATGGAATATTTTAAGAAATATTACAATTTTAACACATAGAAAAATAATACTGCACTTTTAGCCTACGAAACCATGTTCTTCACATAACTGAGGTACACCAAAACATGGAATTGCGAGGTAGATTTCCTACTGCATCAATATCACTGGACTGACTTTTTTCAGCATTAATCAGAGACAAACATATTACTGTATCTCCAGGATATTACAATGTAGCGATAACATCAAATTATTGACTATTCCACTACTTATGGACAATCGTAGTACATTATAATGTCTTTTGCTTAATGAATAATAAATCTAACACAAAGAACATATCAAAAGGATGAAGAAATGTTTATATCAAAGCAAAAACTAATAACTATTAGGGATCCTGTGTATCACAATAGGGAAGTAAGGAGGATAATGAGGCTTGTAAGAAGAGAACAGAAGAGTTGAGACGACAATAGGAACACTTGAAAAAACTAAACAAGGCATTTATAGCAGCAAACAAGAAAGCCAAAGATAGGTTTATGAATAATGTTATTGGTACAGAGGAACCACTGAATGATTAATATAGAAATCTCTATGGCTATGTTAAAAAACTGAGTGAATAGGAAGGTATACACAAAAGTATAGAAAAGAATGGAAAGAATTTGAAAAAGGCAGAGATATTAAGTAACTGGTTTAATACGACCATTAGGGACTATGATGAGGAATGGGAGAGTGTAAATCAGCGGACAAGCTTGTTGGTACAATTAGAGATGAGCAAACTAAAAAAATTTAGAAGTCATCCTGAGAATATTACTAAGGAACTAGATGACAATACATAGGCCTACTGATTAGCGAAGGAAAGACTTAAGACAGCAGGCAGAATTTTCATTTGGCATAAGTAAAGCTGCTTCAAATAAAAACTAAACACAATACTGATTAATCTTTAGACTTCAAAGCACACTAATTAAAATTGAATGATTAGTATCAAGGCATCTTACCTTAGTTCATCAGTATCAGGCATTTTGGTATATGGCAAAATGGCAACAATACGTTTTTTGTCATTTACAGGTTCCGGTGGAGGAACAGGATGCATTAGTCTTTCTCTTTTCAGCAAATCTGAGCAACTTGTGTAATAGCCTATGAGATCAGAAAGTGAATCAAACTGACGGCCACCAATGTAGAAATCGCCACAAACAGCAGTTATCCTTAAAAAAGAAATATTGCAGTTGGTTAAACACTGTTGATCCCAATCACACACAACATAATCAATTTATGAAATGGTACCTAAAATGATTTATTCCAGTTCGACCCAGGTATGACAATACATAGGAGCCTGGTTTCCTGTCACTTTCGCGCACAAGGTAACTACCCATTTTTGCTGCTTGCCACAAGCGTTCTTCGGCAGTATAACGGTCAAGACGTCCATGGTACCACCTGAAAAACAATCAAAGAATATCCTGATTCTTCTCTCAAACAGAGGGCTAGTATAAACACGCGAACAATTTCACAATCGCTTATAAACTGTTATTACTGACGCCAATCACTCACAAATTTTCAGGAGGAGCAACTGCAGTTGACACATTCGTTCCCTCCACCTCTTCCGCGTCTCCCAAGAAGGGATCGAACTCTTCTCCAATAGCACCATCGTGTCCTTCGTCGCTGCCCGTGCTGGGTGAGCCCTGAAGCTTTTCTTTTGGCAAAATTATTCCCGTTCCTGGTCCACCCCTTACAAATTCAGCCATCTTGCATTCAACCCAACCTCCCCACGTTCTAATAGCTTAACATTGCACAGAAGGATTCATCTTACCCTGCGGTGAAGCAGACTAGCACACCAAACGTCAGATTATCTTTGCGGCAATAAACACAGTATATGACACGTTCTCCATGCCCAAAGAACAATTACCACCTGACGTACTGACAGCCTATTGTACATCAAAACAATTGATCGGTACATAGAAACACTACAAGAGAATAATTCCTTGCTTCGATCAAGAAACTATATAATTTGAAAAGGAATCATTCAGCAAGTCATTTTTTGAAGTAAGTTGAAACATTTATAGTGATTTCTTCAAATGTTCCAAGGCTTCATCCAATTAAAATCATAGTACTTATTTACATATACACAAATTAATTTCGTTTGTGTTATTTATTAAATTGCAGCAAATATTACGGAAGAAGAAATTCATGAGCACATTCCTTTATAACAAATGAAAGTAGATATATTAATTTTACTCGAAGAAAACTCTGGTCGTAATTGTGGCTAGCCTGTACCAATTTAGGATTTCCTTTGTTTTTGCGCGCGATATGCCAAAAATTATTACAAATTCAAGTAGCTAAGACAGTTGTATTATGGTGAAATGATACAAATGTCCATGCATGTGTGTTGTTAGCGTTGAGATTTTGAATGCACAATCGATAAATTCATAACTATGGCAGAAACTTCGGATGAAGAAATTATAGGTATTGTACTGTTATTTACGAATCACTAGAGGATTAGCGCATTCTCTTATAACAGAAATGTTTTATTTTCAGACATCTTCAGAAATTACGCTGTTTCTAAGCATAAAGATGAATTAATGACAATTCTACAGACAACAGATGACCTTCAACACCACTCAGTAACAGTTGTGTAAGTTTCAATTGTATCTTATTAGACATGACCTCTTATTAATAAAATTGTACAGATATGGTATTCGTGGCAAAGCATATGATTGGTTTAAATCATATCTCTCCAACAGGTACCAGAGAGTAAAAGTATGTCATGACGGTAAAGAATATTTTTCAGAGTATCAGAAAGTTGACCACGGAGTACCACAAGGCTCAGTCTTAGGACCCTTACTATTTCTTATATATATAAATGATTTACCAAATCATTTATTAACAGCTGATGAGGTATTGTTTGCAGACGACACTAATATTTTTATAAAAGGGCAGGATGAAGTTGACCTACAGCAGAAAATTACTGCAACAACAAAAGAAGTGGAAAAGTGGTTCCATGATAATTGCTTGATTGTAACTCATGAAAAGACAGTATGGATTAGTTTCACTCATATAATAAACAAAAATAACAGTAATAATTTAGTGAAGATAGGAGATACCTATATAAAACAAGTACACGACACAAAATTTTTAGGAATATGGTTGAATGAACATTTAAAGTGGGATAAACATGTTGAATCACTGAATAAGAAGTTAAGCAAATGTTGTTATATTTTAAGAATGCTTAAAGGTTGCTGCTCTTTGAAAACAATATTGTGTGCCTACTATTCATATATGCATAGCTTATTAAGATATGGTATAATTTTTTGGGGTAATTCAACACATGCAAAACAGGCATTCATACTTCAAAAGAGAGCTATAAGAATCATGAGAGGTATGAAACGTAGAGAATCCTGCAGGGATATTTTTAAAGAACTAAAAATACTGACTCTACCATGTATATACTTATTTGAGTGTATCTGCTTCCTGAAAACACATCAGGAATATGCAGCGCTAAATAAGGAAATACATAAACACGAAACAAGGAATAGGAATAATTTTCATTTAGAGTGGCACAAGAAAGCTCTATACCAAAATAGTGTACTCTACCAGCCTAAAATTCTGTACAACTCTCTTCCTGAAAACATAAAACAAATATCAAATTTACATAATTTTAAATATAAGCTAAAAAAATTTTTATTAGTCAATAGCTTCTATAGTGTCAACGCATATATGAACCATCGAGAAATGAACAAACATGATTAAATTATTTTGTATTGTAACTTGTAAAATATTGAAATATCAATTTAACTTCAGTTTAACATATGTATTTCATATGCTGCTTGTATTGACTGTGTAATTTTAAGTATGATAATTATGATAATGATATGTAATCCTGTATTGTGTGAAAAAATTATATTGTATTGCTTATTGTAATTACTGATGACTTGTCCTATGTCATAAATTATGACTTCATGGATCAAATAAAATTCAATTCAATTCAATTAATGACCATCGAAATAACATTTAGGTCTACTGGAGATCGTTATTCCGCTACAACATTCACTAATGATATCATAATACTGCTGTAGTCAATTGCAAGACGTGTTATTAACCATGACATGTTTCACATCCCAGGGGTCGTTCCCCAGCATGGATCCATGAAACAAGATAGATAGATAAATAAATAAAGCAGAAATTCCCTTGCAATACAGCCTGGACCATTATTTTCAAGCATACAGAAGGTTGTAATACACCCTGGCCTAGCATGACAGCGTTAAATGTACTCCGGAAAGTATTTCTAGCGGTGTATTGCTTTTGACTACTGAAGCATTTTGACGCCAATTCCTTGTCGAATTGTGATCACCAGTAATCCTGTTTTACAGTGAGAGCTATCAGAATTTTTCCTAATACTTCAAGACCTTTAGAACCCCATAGATTGGAACTAGCCTATCAACATATCCTTGACAGCAGGTATCTCCCGTCTTTAACCTCTATTAATACCCCACCAATTAACCTATCACCTGTATCATTATAAATAGAGTTCGGATCTTTATGACCAAAAAATAGAGAAATATGCAGGCAAATATGACCTTAAAATTGGTAAATATGACCTAAAAATAACAAAATATGACCAGACATTTAAATTTATTATGCATCAAAACATGCTCAATTATACATCAATTATTTTATCTAGTAGTGTCACTTTCATGTAGACAGCATAATTTGCTTCCGTCCACCCGCTGCACCATTGGGAATTTTTTTAATTTTATATCCTGGTACATAATAGCCCAGCACCTAGTTTCTTTTCTGGGCCCATATTTCCAATATATTACAAGAGGTACATAAGATATAATTATAGTTTGCAGCTAATAGCTAAATATTGTTCAGGATGTAAGACAAGTTAGTAACGCATAAACTTATCAAATTTCACAAAAATTTGTTACATAATTAAATTAACAATGTGTAAGAATGTATATGATATGTGTTAGTGTTTTTTTGATATATACTGTAAATTAGTAATTTGAATAACATACATTCACACACAATACTACTAAATATAATTAAACAAAGAACTTTCACATACACAAATCACTTATTTCACTGTTGTCCCACTGTTTCTCACTTTGTATATTTACGACACTTTTACACATTTACTCCCGGCACAGCCACTTCAGAGTAACTTACCCCCTCAGGAGATGACTTCTGGAAGTAGAGGCGTCCTCCTTCGACCCATCGGGAGTTTCTTTATTCGGGAATTATCACTGCTCGGTCACTGGTCGCTGTCGGTTGAAACGGTTTCTAAGTGCCAAGAACCTTTCTTTGGCTGCTTGTGAGGCCAGATTGCAAGCTTCATCAAGATAGTACCACAATTCCTGGTCACGCAATATGTCAAAAATTCGCCTGCCCTGTAATATTTGCTGATATGGGGTTCTTTGTTCCGCTGTTGAAATACACTCCCATACAACATGTTCCGGAGTGCCCTCGCTTCCGCAGTCACAGCTACCATGGTCCACTACTCCTCTTCTTTGTAATTCACTGTTGTAAGGGCCATGACCTGTTATGTAATGTACCAGCCCAGGCAATGGGAGAAGATGCGACATTTTGAGCCTTTCACAGACACTTGGAAACATATCATATGTCCTTCTTCCTGTTGTGCTATCATTCCACCATTGCTGCCATTCTTCCAATAACAATTTGTTTACTTCTGCAGCTGTTGTTGCTGGTGCTCCCGTGATTTTCTCTACCTGTTCCGGATTCCCTTTCCTGAGCCAGTATAATGCTCCCCACTTGCGAACTTCCAAGTCCAGAGGCCACACCCCCAGCGCCACGGTAAGGGCATCAGTTGCTGTTGTTTTGTAAGCACCACTCAGCCTGATTAGAATACTTCGCTGTGTCCTCCTCAAAAGTTTGCTAGGTTTTAATTTTCTGAGGTGTTTCGCCCAGACGCTGGCTGCATACCCTACAATTGAAGTTAATATTGTATTGTGGTATATTCGAATAACAAGCGGTGAAAGTTGGAAACGCCTTTGTTCCATACTGATTAATTTATTCATGACTGAGGTGGCTCTCCCACATGCTTCCTCCATATGGGCCATAAAATTTAGACTTTCGTCTAATTTCACATCAAGGTATCAACTGAAGGGACTTCTTCTTATTGTAACTCCATCTATTTTAATGGTTGGGTTGCTCTGTAATCTGCCTTTCAGTAACATATAACAGGTTTTTTGAGGTGCTAATCTTAGTTTGACTTGTCTGCACCATCGACTGAGTTCACGCAGAACCTTTGCGCTTTTAGCCTCAATTTCGGCTCTGGTTTTACCCTCTATAATTAAGAATAGGTCATCTGCAAATGCAACAAGTCCCAGGAGTTCCGGCATTCTTTGCAGCCTTGCCATTCCCGGTTCTAGCCCAATGTTCCAAAATATCGGACCAAAAATGGATCCCTGTGGGCAACCCTTTGTTAGTTTTTTATCAATGGATACTCCAGGACACCTAAGTTTAACATATCTGTTCTTACAGTAATCTTTAATGGTGTTATACAAGTTCTTTGGACAATTAAGTTCCTTAAGCCGTGCAAAAAGTGCAGGCCACCATAGATTATCAAATGCCCCAGATATATCGACAAGGACCCCTATCGCGTAATTCTGATTTGAGTTCTGTATCAGATTCATTGTCCGGTTGATTGCATCTTCTGTGGATCTCCCCGCTCTGAATCCATATTGGTTTGGATTCATCCCTTCCTTCTCCCAATGTTCTTGTAACCTCTTGCACAGCACCTTTTCTTGTATTTTTCCCAGCACGTTTAGCAAGCAGATGGGTCGATATGATTTAGGTAATTTTGGATCCTTGTCATCTCCCTTCTTGATGATTAATATCTCACTCTGCTTCCAGATGTTTGGCTACTCTTCCCTGATGCAGGCATGCATTATAGAGCTTACACAGAGTGGGGGCTACTGGCACTACCAGTTCTTGTACTACTTCAGCTGGAATACCATCCGGACCCGGAGCTTTATTCCTGGACAAGGCATTTATTGCTTGTACTACCTCCAAGATGCTAATATCAGGAGTGTCGGTGGTACTTTGCCTATGTTGGTCAATTTCCAGACGGAGCGCTCTGTGCTCCATCTCGTCATCTTCCATTTTATTATCTGGAAGGAGTTCCTGGAGTAACACTTCTGAAGTAGATTTCCAGCTCGTAGTCATGGTTCCATCTTGTTTCTGTACAGTAGACAGTGTAGTTGGGGGTTTTACCTTCCCTGCTGCAATTTTGTATGGGATACCCCAGGGGTCTGTACGCAAGTTTGTTTTCACAAATGTTTCCCAACTTTTTTGTTTACTTAGTATTAACAGTTCTCGGAATTCACTCTTAATTTGTCTATATCTTTCCAGGAGCTGTCATCTAACGTTGTAGATGAGGCAACGTTGGTAATCTTTTCTTGCTTTGTGCATCCTTTGTCGTAGTCTTTGCAGTCTATCAGTCCAAGGTCTGTCGACTGTGCCAATGGTTCTCTTAAGAGGAATAGATCTCCTCATTGATATTTGGAGTGCCCGAGTAAGGTCCTTTGCGGCTCGATCTACATCATTATCATCTAATAGGATTTCTTGTTGTGTAAAACTTCCCTCAGCCTGTTCCAGTCTGCCTGTTGGATGTTGTAATGCGCCTTGGAAGTCTGCACCTCCGCTGTGTCAAAATCGTTCCTCCCTCTGACCAACTCAAAAGTAATAACATTGTGATCACTGGTAGTTAAAAATTCTAAAACGTTCCAATTCCTCAATAAGTTCCCACCTCGCAGATTGGTCAATGTTACATCGATGTTTGACCTAGCTCCTGCTCGGTTGCTATATGTGTAGGGTTTATGTGGTAGATTTCTTACTTCTAGATTCAGTTCACTAATAGCTTCCACTAAAAGCTCGCCCCTCATATTTGTCTCCCCGCTATGCCAGAGTTCAGATCTAGCATTGGCGTCAGCCATTATCACTATTGGTCTATTGTCTAAGGGCAGTGCACACTTCTCTTATCTTCCCAATGTATGGTTCAATGGGATCACTATATTGAAAATACATGTTGACGAGAATTACACTACCCCAGTCAGCAAGTGAGTTCCACACATGTCGTATGTTTATCACAGAACTGCACTATCTTAGTTACAGTAACTTGTCTGGATAGCACTACTATTGCTGTCATAGGGTTTCTTACCTGTTGAGATTATCTGTGACGATACCGGCATGTAAGGAATCTTCCCGAAGCATGAATGTGTCTCCTGAAGGCATATGACATCCCATTTATGTTCCTCTGACAGCTTCCTCACCTCCTGCAAAACCAACTTGCTTCTCCTGGCGTTTAGTTGTGCAATTCTTAGCTTACAAGACATTTTGTGTTTTATGGATGTCTGGTGTGGATATTGCACTGTGGCCACGGGAGTTTTGAATCGAAAACTATACGCCCATGAGTTAATACGTACTGTTTATATATTTGATCGGGATCAAAAGTTTCATTCCTTCTTTCGAAGACTTTATGCACAAGAGAGAGAAGCTGAGAAGTCTCTGTAGGAAGATTGATAGATTTTAGATGTATATGATCAATCGCTTCTAGCTGAGGGAAGGTTACATATTTACCGGCCGGATGCGCTATTCGAGTTAGATGCCTCAGCGCCACATTGAGATTCGGAGCCTCCTCCAGTCGACCGAGTTTTAAATTAGTTTCAAAATCACTGTATATTGTTTTAGGGTTTATAGAACTGCGTCTTTCTTCTATGTTTCCAACCTTCAGCGGTTGTTACACCAATTTTGGACTCGCTACAGGTTGTGAGTAATGTTCAACCCAATTTGGTCTCTCTGTATTCCAACCCAGACCAATCCTTTTGACATAAGGGTTCCGGGGATGACAGGCGGAACTCGAAGAGATTTCTTTAATCTGTAATAAGTGGTCGTCCGTCTGCGTTCCAACATCTTGTTTCTTACGATTCTTCTCCATTTTTAGTTTCTCTCTGAAGCAGGCAGCCCTTTTTGCATTTCTTTTTTTGTCTTGAAGGGGGGTTTCTTTTCGTTTTTGTAGTCTGCTTCCCAATTACATCCTCAACTATTTTCCTAATTACATTAGCCAGTTGAGAGTATATGTCATTTCCCATATCTATTCCTTGTAGTAAACTATCCATAATCAGTCCTGTTTACAGCTCGTTGTAGGAGTAATTGGTAGGTAGGACACTCTTTGCCCTTCTTGTTGCAGCTTTTTCCCCGTCTATTACACGGTATGCATATTGAAGGTTGAGAACTTTTCTTGCACTGATCCCTTTGGTGGTTTTCTTCTCCACAGTGTGAACAAGAACTATTGTTCTTCTTACAATGCTTGCTGACGTGTCCTAAATCCAAACATTTATTGCATTTTGGAATGACAACGTAGTCTTTCACTGCTACAGCAGAAAACTCTATGAAGACTTTCTTTTGCTGTAACAGAAGTTTCCTAACAGAAGGACTCACCTCCACAACCTGATGAACTGTTGCTCTTTCCCTAGGTCCAGTCTTAAATTTTGGTTGAAAGCCATCCATAAATTGTCCTTTCTCTATTTTATCCTCAAGGTTTTGCTGGTAGACAGCATCAGCAAGGTTGTCTACATGAATTGTTATTGGTATGTCATAAAAAATCATGAGTGGCCTTCGTTTTCTAGGGAGTTCGCATCGCATCTTATCAGCCAATTCCTTGTTTTTAGAATTTTTTGCGAATCCTCAGGAGATTCTGTTTCCACTATGATAGCATTGTTAGTTGTGCGAATTCTGTTGATTCTAATTTTATCCCTCCCAGGTTTTATGATTTTTGTAACTTGTTCAGCCACTTGCTTCGGGTTCTCCCCCCCCCCCCCTTTGGAAGTAATGAAAACCGCACTTTTTGTGGACTGAGTGATTTTGGGATTCACACCAGTCGATCCTCCAGATTTCGCCATTGCAGCATAGCTGGGGACCATTGGGAAATCAAATTTTAAATCGTTTTGTTGAAGCCAGTTTAATTTCAAATAATTTACATAATAGAACTCTTTCATCTGTACTAAAATACTCCCCTCTTAATTCCTTACATAACTCCGCACTTTCAGAAAATTTTACGGTTGGCATGGCGGTTGGTCTACTCACTGATCCACTGAAGATTTAACTATGACTGAGGATATCTCTTTGAGATATTGATTGATGTGGATTGACACAGGCAAGCTTCTGCTGCATTCTCGAGATTAAAAGGCAGGCAGAACATTACATTTAGAGAATGGCAATTATGAATATCTTTAATTCTTGAGTGCTGAATTCTGACTACAGTGAAAATTAGTTTTTTCCCCCACCTGTATGGCAGAAGTACAGTTCTGTAATAATTATCTTAATTTCTTCTAATCCATATCTAGTGAATTTCCGGTACTATTATAAAACTATCAGATTTTTCCTAATAATATGACCATATGACGATGAATATTATCGAAATATGACCAAAACTAGGAAAATTGTCTGAATATACATTTATATGCTATATAAAATACATGTAAATACAATCAGAAATGTGGAATCAGTGTTTAATTCACCATTTCACCTCAAAAAGAAGGCAGGAAAAAAATTTGACTTATTCTAAAGATCTGAACCCTAATTATAAATATAAAATTAGTTATATATATATATATTTATATATATATATATATATTTACCAAATATAAAATATTTGGGTTATATCAAGATGGGGATACAACTGCGGCCTCGCGTAGTAAACACACATATAACATGGTATATATGACATCATTGTGACGTATGGTCCAGGCTGCATTACAACATAAACTCAAATGATGATTGACGAAATCATATTTTATAAATATGTGTTTCGGTCGTAATGCAGCCTGGACCAAAGTGAAACCCAACCATAATGCACGATATTGGAGATATCCAATTTTCAGACCATATCTATAGGTGTTACAGTGTTGGTACGTGTAGATTGAATATGTCACAATGATGTAATATACACCACGTGATCTGTGTGTTTTCTGCGCGAGGCCGTAGTAGCGGTATCCCCATCTTGATATTACCCAAATATTTTTGTCTTGCTCAGTGGAGAAATTCTTAACAGCCGAGATGTGCCAGAGAAAGTAAATTCGTGTGGGCTTGCGACCTGGTGACAGAGTTTCGATTTGCTGCACATTCCACATATGTTGTGGCTGGATGTACAGTTTAACACGGAATTTGAATGACGAAATGCCCTGGTATTACTCAAATGATCATTACACAAATCTTTTAAAATTCCTGCCCCCCACCTCTCCCACCCTCAGGGATTTGAACCCGGTAGCGACTCTGAACTTTTGAAAACAAGTGCCTTAGCCACTGAGCCCCAGGCTGCCCATTGGTATTTTAAAGGACCTGGCTTGGGTGTCAACAGAGGGAGCAGGTAAAGAGAATGACCACTGTGTATGAGACACGTCGGTGATGTGGTCGGATGAATATTGAGGAAGGAGTCGGGAACAGTAAAAGCGAGGAAGCTAAGCACCATGACCATGTTTTCAGGCATATGATAATGGAAAGGTTTCCTTTGCAGTCAAGGGAAACAGATATTGAGAGAAGTGCTGAACAATACCTCAAACAAAGAAGGGAATTTTGTGTTTCTACCAGCGCAAAAGTTCCTTGGCAGTTAATAATAATAAATATACCAATGGTAATATCCTCATTCATAATTGTCTGAATTCCTTATGTTCCCACCAGTTTCCAAACGTAATTGCAACGGAGTGCACACTCCAGTGGCAATTTCCATACAAATCAAGTTTTGCCCTTTCCTGTGCCAACTGCTTCGTGCAGTAACCTGTTTTATTGATGAACACATTAGTAATCTCTCTCTTTGTTGCTATTAATTCCTTGTTTAGTTGTTTCATGTGTTCCCTTCTATTAAAGTTTGCTTGCTAAAGTAATGATGATGATATTTTTCTTTAAATCGTGATGGAGCTTATATTGTGTGTGTATTACACAATATTTTGTTTTAAACTTTGCCTGTCCTTAGTTAACCCTGTTGAATTTCCCCCTTGTTACTCATTTTATGACATGCTGTTTGGACCTGGGTAATCATTCTGAATGTTCACCTTTGAGGAAAATGCTACACTTCATTGAAATTTGAATCTTGGTAGGGAAATGAGCCACCACCTACCTTTAGTTGATGGATGTGGGGCTGAACACACAGAAAAGACAAAAATACAACTCTTCAAAAAAATTTCAGGACGAGCCCTTTGTCAACAGGAGAATATTACGGGAGGAGTATGATGTGTGATTTCTTTATGAAAGTGCAATATTTCGGCATACAGCCTTATTCGTGCAGAAGTGAGACACCAGGCGGAGGCAGATGTGTACAACGAGGCGGTGTCTCACTTCTGCACAAATAAGGCTGTATGCCGAAATATTGCACTTTTCTTGTGTTTTTTTTTCCCCCTTGTGTGTGTGTGTTCGTCGTTCCCAGCTGCCTTCATCTGTGGTAAGAGTTGGGTCATATTTCCCTATCCTTCCTTAGTTTTATTGCCTTAAAACATTTTCCTGCTCATTGTTATTATATATATGCACCATTTGTGCATAGGAAGGGATATACGGGTTATGGCAGGAGCACCCATGGGCTATTTTTCTAACCATCTCAGCACTCGCCTGGAGCGACCTGGGAAAACCCAGATCAGGATAGGATTCTTAACCCTTTCTAAGAACTCTTTAAATATCAAAAAGTCAACTTCAAATTTAATTTCATTATGCTCTCTCACTACTGTTGTGATTTGTAGCTGTTCTCTTTTAAATATTCATCTACTCTTGCAAATAATTTTCAGCCAGATTGGTTAAGGTTCCCACTAAAAAAAAATTAGACTTGAGTCACAAATTTTTGCATGCACTTCACATGACCTTCACATCTGGCAAAGTTATTCTTTGATATCTGCTCCAAAATAGACCATGGCTTAGATTCCTTATTGAACGGTAGGTCAGGCCATGATAAATTCAATTTCAAATTCTGTGTCTAGATTGTAAGATCATACAAATTTACTCTACTTTATCATGTAAGAAAAGAGGCTTTGTCAGCTTATGATTGCAGTGCAATTTTCTCGAATGTACAGCCAGATTGTATTTTACGTAAAAACATGCTATTTCAACAGCTGGCTCCGCCATCTTCCTCAAGTGCAAACACAATGCCTGAGGAAGACGGTGGAGCTAGCCGTTGAAATATCGTGTTGTTACAACACAATCCCACATTACAACTGCGAAGACTTAACTGTACATCAGCAATTCTCACTTTCTGCTTTAGGGTTGCTGTTATAGTAGGCTAAGCAAGTTTTCTTCAGTACTGTCTATCCAGCAGCCTCAGTTTCCGGGGTGAAACTCCAATTCCTCAGTTTTTCTCTTCAAACATGCTAGTTAGTGAATCCTTGTCATCTCTCACTAAGTCTTTAAGCTGGCCTCCTTCTCGCTACTGTTCTTGTCATGTTAAAATGTGGCATGCTTTGCATTTTATTTACATGCTCTTACTGTTTAAGACTTTGTAACCTTAGCGTCTTCTTTATAGATTCTTTACTATTCATGTGGTAGGTCTGGTACACATTTTGGGATTACTGGAGATTGAGATTCCACAAAGAATTGCCGTCGTAATACTGCAGTGGTCATACACAAGAACCACTAGAAATACTTTTCGAAGTACATTTAAAGGTTTTATGCTGGTCCAGGTTGTATTATTACCTACTTTCTGCTTGAATATAATGGTCCAGGCTGTATTACAATGGCATTACCACTTGAAAATAATATGTCTTGCGATTGACTACAGCAGTAGTGTGACATCCTTGAGTGGTGTTGTAGCAGAATCGCGATCTGCAATAGACCCCACGTTTTTCCCTTGGCATATGTCTCCCCTCCAACATGATTAAGATTATTCACTGAAATGTTGTAAAGTGTGTTCATATTTTTGTGTTTGTCCTGGCCTTCGTCCCTTCATCTGTGGTAAATGATGAGTTATTTTCCTTATCCTTCATTATTTACTGTTTAAAAGCATGAAACATATTTCTAATTGCAGCAACTAAAGTTTTAATTTCTCTCTCTCTCTCTTTGTAAATGTATATCTGAAATTATATATGGAATAATTATTAAAATTCTTTGGTAATATTAATTTTACTGATAATTCATAATTTTTTTAAATATAGTTCAGATATCTTTTACTTTTCCACAGATTTTCAGATTTGTTTGCAACGAGCATTCAATTAGGCAATGGTATCTTATCCAAACCAAATCATTTCTTGTCGTTGTGTGACCAAGCACTGGTTGAAGCACAGAAGCAATTGTATAGTGAGCAGTCTGAAGAGGAAAAATGTGAGCTGACTATAAAGACAAAGGTCCACACCAGAATTACAGGTATTCAGCAATATTTTTTTTTTTGCAATTCAGTTTGGTAATTAGGTATCGGTACAAAACAAAAGGCTTTCATATTTTCAGCACTCCCAGTATGTCCCGAGCTCCACCGTGTCGCATTTCCTCGAAATGACGACGTGGGGAATTTTCTGCGTATCTCTGGGACTGTAGTGAGGACTACAACTCCAAAAATGCTTGAATTTCGTAGAAACTACATGTGCGCAAAATGCAAACACATTTTCACTGTGGAGGTATGTAGCAGGAAGACAAATAATAATGTGAAACAGCTGTGAACACGCACATTTAATTTGGAAACACAATGCTTTGCAGTAGCTGTAATGACAGATGTACTCATAAATACAATAGAACATGTTAGCAAGCCTTGAAAACTGAAGGAGAATATGTGGAAATGCAAAAACTAAAGCAGATTTATCAGAAGGTTACGAATAGCTTTAGCACTAGCATACTTTTTGACTGAAGATTGTTGAATTGTGCTGTTTGATCAGTCAATTTCAATTTTCTTGAAAATATAGATTTCTGCATAAATTCCAGAACACTTTTATTGTTATCAAGAACTGATAGTAAAATAATCTATTTTCGCATTAAGGATGCTGGATGTTTGATTTCCTATTGTGTATGCATGTTATACATCACTTATTTTGTCACAAAATTCATCTACAATTTACTCAACCATATAGTGTCTACTGCAGTCGGATTCCACATCAAAAACTGTCCTTGTATTTGTTGAACCCCTTTGTAGTTCCATGTAGAGCATCTCATCTAGTAATAATTATAAATGACCAATATATACCACAATATTTCAGGCTACTTTTATAGATATCATGATGGTCGGTGGTCAGCCTCTCGTCCAGTTCACCGGGCTTCCTGTTTCTCCTGAGTCTGACCACGCTGCTTTGGTCCGTAACTCACTAGCATTCTGCAGCACTCTCCACTGACGACCTGTGGCATGTGGATCACCCTCTGAACTGATTTTTGGATCTTCACCTCCAGCCTTTTTTCATACATCAGAGATACCTCACACTTCAAGAAGACTAAACAATTTATAGGTCGATATTAGCTTCATACAGATGTGCAGTTTAGGCAGAATCTCTCTATAGTTTAACTTTGCATTTATTTTATACTGCTTCTGATTTCTGTTCCCGTGTTAATAAACCATGGTGATATTTATTTAATCTGTTGCATCTTACATTGGTAGAAAATGCATTTTTTTAAAAAAATTAAATTAATGATGGTACATAAGTTACTGCATTATTGTTTTAATTTCTAAAGGAGTTAACAAGTAAAAAAGAGCATTTGGTATTAGAAAGAAATATATATATATATATATAATAACAATGAGCAGGAAAAAGCTTTAAGGCAATAAAATTAAGGAAGGATAGGGAAATATGACCCAGCACTTACCACAGATGAAGGCGGCTGGGACGACGAACAAAAAACAAACACAAGAGAAGTGCAATATTTCGGCCTACAGTAGCTATCAGAATGAATGGCCACAGGCAGACAGTCTATACTAATAATGAGGCCCATCCAGTTGCAAAACATGCCAGTTCCCACAAAATCAATAATTTGAACATCTGTTTTTCAGTTAGAGCAATCAGAGTTTTCCCTAACAATACGACCCCCTCTGAACTTCGTAGATGGGAACTGTCCTACCAGAATATCCTTGACACCAGACATCCTCCTGGTCTCAATCTCCAATAATTTCTGCCCTCTAGACCCAGCACTTATTATCTATACCATTTATATTTATTTATTTTAAATTTTTTTAGTTCTGTATTTACTATTTTCCATGCTACTTACATTTATTTTACTTTTCACTTATAGTTATATATATATATATCCCCACCCAGTTATTTTTCATCTCTTTCAATAATAACATATCGTCATCAGTATCGATTATCGATCTAATATTTGAGCTTACTCCCCCACCCCCCTCCCACCTAAACTACCTAAACTACCATCCGCGCCTGAGACGCTATTCACCAGTCGGCTGTCTATGTGTACACATGTGACGCCGCCTGGGGCTTCACCTTCTGCACGTTTAAGGCTACTGTAGGCCGAAATATTGCACTTCTCTTGTGTTTGTTTTTTGTTCGTCGTCCCAGCCGCCTTCATCTGTGGTAAGTGCTGGGTCATATTTCCCTATCCTTCCTTAATTTTTTTATATATATATATATATATATTTTTCACAGGTTTTGTTTGTATAACAGCAGGACAAGTTGGCTGGCACTCGATTTCATGCAAGAGAGAGTGGGAAATTTTATTTTGTGGGTGTCAGGGATTGGAATGAATTATGAAGGGAAGTGATGAATAGTTAACTAAAAGTGCTGAAGGAATTTAAAATAAATATTCATAAATGGCAAAAGTGTACAGGTGCAGAAATGTAACACTAAAAATTATATAAGACCACGACAACAAAATAGTAAGAAAGGATAATAGGAGAGGGTAGACGACTAGGTAATTGCCACCAGAGCATGCGCTCCATCACAGTGAGGAATAATTATATCATCACCCTGAATTTCAGCAGTTATATTAATCTAGTTGATTTTTGGAACAAAGCCATAAAATGACCCTGAAAATCACCCCCAGTGAATGAACTGAAAATTAAATAGTGCTAAATTGACTACATTTAATACTAGACCATAGAATAATAGTTCTGTGATTTTTTTTCTTTTTGTTCTCAGGCCGATTATGAATTATACTATGTGATACCTACTCAGTACAAATGCAGAAATCCTGACGGCTGTAAAGGCACAAATATCACACCTATAAAGGCCATAGATCACAACAATTACAAGGATTATCAAGAGATAAAAATCCAGGTAATTTTAACAGTAATATTAATTTTGATTACAATTTTTCAGTACATATTTTGTGGCAAAAAATGGTTACAGTGACTGGAATGAATAGCTTGCATTCTTCCTAGTTGGTACCATGTCCTAGTATTAAGTGTTAACATTCCAGTTGACCTGCTATGACCTCCTTCTAGGACAGTACTGTGCTGCAATGTGTTTAACACACACTACAATCACAGCAGGGCACAGAACTGCCCTAGGAGAAGGCCGAAGCAGGTCGGCCAAAACGTAGGAGAAAAAGTATTTCCTAATCTTTGTACAAAAATCTACAGTAATACATTACTAACTGTATGAGAAATAACTGATTTTGTCATTCGTGTTTGTGTGATTGTTTGGCATCAATGAGATCATGGAACAACAATCTTGATAACAAAATTTATAGCATTGTAGGAATATTTGTTTCTTGCAGTGGACAAATTACTTAAGTCCTGATTTTCTTGTATGTTTGATTATTTAATTTCTTACTCCTACAGAAATCAAAACAAAATTTGCTAATGGGGGATAGGGTGAAGAAAGAATGGGAGGCTTACTGCAATGGAGATCTGGCAACAGTGTAAGAATGTTTTTGTTAATCGAGCAGTAACGTGGGCTAGGAATCACTCGCATGGATCTTATTCTGTTCTTCCACTTGGATTCACATTCTCATTCAATCAGTAGAGGGCTCTATATGTAAGTCAGTCATAGGAAATGCGAAAATATTTATCATCATTTTCTACCAGCAGTACAGGGTGCTGTAAGTCACTATTTCTGCATACAACCAACATTGGAAAGTACTTCAGTGCTCTCCAGGGCAGTTGTGCCTGCACTGGTGTGCTCGACTATAGCACTCCCCACTAGTACCCACCATCCTCAATAATAAGTCATTCAGCATCATCTGTATTTAATGGGTGGCGGCTTTTACGGCGATTGTGACCGGTCCTGCAAGACTCAGCAGAGCAGGTGTGAAGCTTTCATTGGCTGCCACCCCCCTCGTGACAATCTGATAGCTCGAGTGCTTGTGGATCGGAAAACGACCTCGACTCTGTCTTCGACCTTAAGTCGTCGTCCTCTTTCGCCCACTCCGGATCCTACCCTTTAATGGTCCAGTTGAAGCCCACTGTGATGCGGTGATTTGTACCCCTTTCGGAGCAGTCGTTGCACGATTTACCACTAGTCTGCAGTTTATTTGGAGGACACTGTCTTGAAAAACTTCCAACATACCTTGTTCCCTGTTGCTGGTACGATTGTGACATTGCCACGCCTTTACGATCATTCAGTCCTGTAGTCAACTTGGAAAATCAGTAATAGTTCACAGGGTATATAAACATAATCTTAATTCAGCAAAAATGGTACACACTTTTTAGGTATCAAATACAGCAGTTGAAGGGTTTACAAAGAAGACCTCCTAGATTTATTTCTGGAAATTATTGTAGAACAGAATGAAGAGAGGGGGAGGGTGAAGAAAGTGCTGGGAGTATACAAGGGGTATACAGGTGGAATAATTGAGAGAGGTGCGTGGTAGGGTAAAGATGAACATGGCCACAAGCTGGCACTCGATTTCAGGCATAAGGATATGTGGGGTTGGAATAAATTAACAAGAGAAATTACCAAATACACTGAAAGAATTTAAAGTTCCAATAAGTAGAGGGGAAAAGTAGACGGGAAGAAGAAAGGAGAAAGATGGGTGTGTAGGGAGATTACCACCGGAGCATCACAATTATATCAAAAAAATTAATAAATAATAATAAATAAGACATCAGACATACCTCTGGCATTAACCTAAACTAAGATCCCGCCTATAAACCTATCACTTAACATCTTCAAAATTTATTCTCAATTTGCATATATATTTTCTTAATATGTTTGTATACCATTTCTCATTTTATTTAATTACTACCTGGTACCCACGACTTCGTTCGTGTTTGTAAAGAATTTGGATTGACAGCTACTGACATCTAACAACCATAGTGCACGATGGGAGAATGGATGCTATTAACACACACAAACGCCAGTCATCTGCGCTATGTAGTTCAGGCAGCAAAGTGACATTTATGGACACACATCTCTTTGGACGAAATACGAAAATATCCTTGATCAACCACTTTCAACCACCATATCTCCCACAGTTAGTGAAATTCGGCCAACATTGTGTTCGATGGATTACTGTGTTACTTCCACACACAAAGACCAGTGATCTGCGCTTCATAGTTTTGGCTGAAAAGTGATACACAGGGACACATACATCTTTGGCAGAAATATGAAATTGCCGCAGGTCGACCACTTTCAAACCCCATATCTCCCACACCCCCATAGCTACCGACATCTGACAACCATAGTGCACGACAGGAAAGACGATTCTACTACCACACACAAACACCAATGCTCTATGCTATGTAGTTGTGGCAGAAAAGTGACATATGCAGAGACACATGTCTTTGGCGAAATACGAAAATATCCTCGATCGTACCTTTTTCAACCACCATATCTCCCAAACTCCCACAGTTACTGAAATTCAGCCAACATTGTGATCGAAAGGTGACTCTGTGTTACTACCACACACAAACGCCAATGATCTGCGATAGATGGTTTTCGCTGAAAAGTGATACACCAAGACACGTGCGTCTTTGGCAGAAATATGAAATTGCCACAGGTTGACCACTTTCAACCCCAATATTACCCACACCCCCACAGCTACCGACATCTAACAACCATAGTGCACAACAGGAGACACGATTCTAGTACGGAACAGATGTTCTAGGGAAGTTATTGAGAGCGCACTGATCTAGAAAATGTTTCATGGCAGTGAGGAATATTTGTATACAAGGATGTGGTATCAATTGTCACCAGGCTTTAGTCGAATGGCAGGAGTGTGGGAGTAGTAGAAATATGGAAGAGGAAGTTTTGTGTGTCCTTGAGACGGGAGGAGAGCTGACAGACAATGGACTGTGGAAGCACACACGAAGCCACACTTCTCTTGAAAGGATTTTATGAGAAATGGTGATAAATATACAACTTTTACTGATAAAGGGTGGGAGTTTTGGTGTTAGGGCTGGACCATAACATTGAAAATTTGTGTTTGTATAAGTTCTAGGGGAAGGGGAGTGTAGAAGTGCCAGATTGTGGGATTATTTCTTCACCACGAAAGATGTCATGCCGTGGATCACTAGGCAACCAGGAAAGAAGAGTTAGTATGAAGGGGATGACAGCTGTCAAGTTGAGGTATTGCGATAGATACCATCCTCGAAATTTTACAGCAATACATAATTTTTATCATTATTTTTATGCCCTGGTAAAAATAGGAAGGTAAAACTCATTTAGGCAATAGGCATAAGAAAAGATGTCCCTTATTTTTAATTTTATGCTATATTTATTTCACTTTTTACTTTTCAGTCTTTCCCCACTGTGTTCTGCCCCTCTTCATGAGTGGTGCTTGCTATTGCAGACAATTATTATTTTCAAATAGCATGGTTAATCATCCACGCGCATGGTTACTCCATTTACCCAAAGTCATTCAAGCAGGTGTTTTCATTTTGATTTTTGGTCCTCATGTCTCCAGCCTTGAGAATTGGAGAATTTTCCTTCCTAATCCTTCATAATGCTAATCACAATTTTAATCCTTAGTAATCTTATTAAACAATTGGAATTGCAGGTTGCCCCTTTCACCACTAGAGTTTTAACTTTATCAATCGTGATGAAGGGTAGCTTTAAATGAAACCAGATGATAAATTTAACTTTACTTTTATTACATAAACACATTTTAAACAGACATCAAGATCTTTTTCAAAGGTTTTCAAGACACATTATACACCTAACAAAAATTACATAGATTGTTGCTAGCATTATTCAAAGTGACTCTTCTGGGGTTGGAATTGTAAAATTTTATGAGCCACAAAGAAAATTTGCACTGCTTCCATAATTTCAAACAATTAGCAACCATTAAAAATTTTAAATATACTTTAAACTAAACGGTTGTAAATGATCTTTTATAATTTTATTTAAGTATTTACAAGGTTCTAATATTGCATTGACCAAAATAAACACTTTAAATGTATCGAAAACACACTAAAATATTGTATCTGGAGCAACATAACATATTAGTTTGTCATATTCAGAGTAATTGTACACACATTAATGAAACATTTTCACTTGATCACAATAATCAACCATTCCATCTTTTTTTATATACACAGACTTAATTATTTAAAGGAGGGCAATAACTGGAAAACTAGGTTATACTTATGTCACACCATGCTCCTACCCACACTGCCTTTAAGGATTTCTGTATTTGTTACATATACCCATAAAATGACCCACCTCTAATGACCTCGACGTCGACGACGCGTAAAGCCATAAAAAAATGAAAGAATGATATTGTGTCACCACAGATCTCTTGCTCTCAGCTTTAGTAAGAAATGGTTTACTTTATGTATTCTTAAATTTATTCCACTTGACAGAGGATTACATAAAATAATCTTTCAGTCTCCAGAAAGAAAGATCTTTAATTCTAATCAGAGAGGAAACTACTTGTACTCCTGACATTCATTGCAGTGCACTCTTCTTCTTAACTTCTTCAATTCCAATAGTGAAAATTATCTATAAGTAATTTTATCAAAACATATTTTGTTTTATGATTTTCCATGAGCTTCATGAATAAAAAATGGTTAAAGCACTCTTAAATTTTAAAAACGGAAGTAACTGCCAATAACTCATTTTTAAGTGTCTTTAAATATTTTGGAGCTATACATACAAATCTGAGTAAACTGGATATGTGTATTATCCCCATATATTTACTGATTATTGTTTTATAGGAACAGATTGCGAAGTTGAGCGTTGGGGCCATACCACGTTCCATGTGGGTCACACTGGAAGATGATTTAGCTGACAAGTGCAAACCGGGAGATGACATAATAGTGTGGTAAGGTGACGAATGCAAAACACAAGAGCTTACAGCTCTCCAGTGTACCAGTTATACTTTTTTTAGTTTATACTTTAAAAATCTTTTTAAATTCCTTATTAATATTGGTATTCCTTACATTCAACCGTGTGCTTTTGCTTCTTATTTATAGATACCGTGTAAGGTTATTTGTGTTGCAGTGGAACTGTGCTTAGAAGGTGGAGGACACTGAGCAACGGATCTAGGAGTGACATCGAGCTGGTGCTGAAAGGCAACCACTTACAAGTTTGCAACGAACAAGGATCCTCGGTGCTGATAACACGAGAGACACACGACGAGTTTGCAAAGTTCTGGGACGAGCATTCTAGTCGGCCACTGGTAGCTAGGAATCTTATATTGGCGTCTGTCTGTCCACAAGTAAGTTGAGAAATTTGCACACTTATATCGATGCAAATATTGGTGTTATACTTGAGGAAGAGTTCCTAATGTTCTTTGTTACTGTCAGTTAAGTCACGCTGTTTCTCAGATGGATTTTATTCTCAAAATATTACTTGTAGTGATACACATGTACTGTATTTTAGCAACAGTGAATGCTTCAGAATATTCAGTCCATTCAATTAAGATAAATTTGCTTGTATTTTATTATTCTGGTGGTTCAGTGATTTACTTTTGTAGGGTCCTAAGGGGTGGACGATTTCAATGTGACAGCAGCTGCCAAATTTAAAAGAATAGTAAGCACATTGGAGCCAGATGTGACTCATTCTCCAACATTTGGGGTATCTCCTGTCCAGACTTTGAGTTACCCTGGTTGATATGTAACGAAGTGTCTGGTCGTGGTTTATACTTCCGCTATAGTATACCCTGCTATTAAAGCTCGAATGTAAGATTTACTTTCAGTACAATTCATTTTTATCTTATTGTCACGATGTGTAGATGATCTGTTTGACTCAGAGGCTTGGCGTAAAACAGCCAACTGTTTGTTATTTGCAGCCTGAATTTGCATTTAGCCAGATGAACACGTTTAACGATAAGGAGACACAGGGCGGAGACTACAGATCGAGAATTACAGATCGTTGCAGTAGTAGGGAGACTGCAAGACATGGGAGTAATCATTTGCATCTGATTTCTGCCAGTATCTTAGTTCAAGATAGAGTGATGGAGACAATTCAGTAGTGATGAATAAAGTTGTGGAGTGCATGGGAAGACACAGTGTGCTAATTAAGCTGCATCTGGGACTGCAAACGCGATGATATTACGGCAGTTAAGTGTAAGTGAGCAACACAGTTAGAGTACGTAGTGAGGAGAGAGTTGTGGACAGTCAGTACCGGACAGTACTGTAGTACCTTAGAAGACAGTATTGGTGACCAGAAAAACTGGATATATATATATATATATATATATATATATATACAATGAATTTGACGTTAAAAAGATGGATGACTTTGGTGGCACCAGTGGCGTAGCTAGGTCAACAAGGGCCCCGGTGCAAAAAATTTATTTTGGGCCCTCAGGTCAGATGGATGACCTTTTTTTTTGCTTTGTGTTGCTGGTAGGGGCCCCCTGAGCAGTGTATGGGGGTCCCCCTGAGCAGTAAGGGCCCTCCGGTGTCTCAGGGGCCCCCTTAGACGACTGTAGCGCGTGGGCCATCTGAACTGCGCTTGGGGGGCCCCGGTACACTGCACCGCCTAGCCCCGTAGTAGCTACGGCCCTGGGTGGCACAGGTTTTACGAAAAGAGGATAAAAATAACAAATGCAGTTATTTAACTTCTTCAAATATACCTAAAATTTAACTAATTGTACAGCAGAGCCTCTTAGTGATAGCCTATTCTCATAAATGATGAAAAAGGATGCTAACTTTTATTTCACATTTATTTCAGAACCATTTTGGAAATGATACATTGATGGCGAACAATTGAATCGGGTGAATAATTTTCAGTACCTTGGCAGTAAAGTGACCTCTGACAGTCGATCCCAGAATGAAATTACCAATAGGGTACAAAAAGGAGCTCAGTTTTACCATCAAGTTGGACACCTCTTGTGGGACAATCATGTTCCAATTACATCCAAAATAGCACTGTATAATTCATACTTCTTACCAATTACAGCGTACAGCCTGGAAGTATGTACCACTACCAACAGAGACGAAAACAGACTCCAGGCGGTCGAGATGAAGTTCCTGAGATCAATGGTCCAGAAAACCAGAAGAGACAAGATCAGGAATGAAGTGATCCGCAAACAGATCCCAGTCAGTTAATCCCTCTGAGAAAAAATTGCCAATGCAAGATTGCGATGGCTAGGACATGTCAAGCGGATGGACTCTACAAGATCACCGAGGATATGGCTGGAAAAAGAATTGGAGGGTAAAAGACCAAGAGGCCAGCCCAGAAGGAGATGGACTGATCTTGTGAAATTGGACCTACAGGATAAATGTGTACAATGGTCCAAAATCCAAGAAGAGGAAACATACTTGGACAGGCAAAAGTGGAGAGCGCTCTTACTCCGCACCCAGGAAACTGGAGAGGGAAGAAGATGACGATGATGACATTGGACATCTTGCCAATTATCCAAGACACGTTCATACACTATTTCCTATACAATGATGCTACAGCTTCCCTCTAAACAGTATTTTAACAAATCAGTTCTTAATTTACACACATCATGTAATTCTGTGTGTAGTAAACTTTCTCAGACACGATAAAAAATCTGATGTCTTCTCCATCAACTTAATGAAGGAGGGAAGTTATCCATCGTAGGATATGCCGTGAGTGAAACGTCCAGTCAACTTGTCCTGCTTTCTACCTAGGTCTAACAGTCCATTAGTCATTCCCAAATTTTCCCCAAATTGTGGCCATTCCAATGCTATCCAGTAACTTGAATTTCTATTTCGCTGTTAGAGCTAACCGAAAAGAGATCTAGCCAGCCACACACCTCACGCGCCCCATCTGAATTATTATTCTTCCCAGCCCCAGGATATTTTCATCACATTTTCTTCTACTCTGTCCCTACTTTCGAAATAACAACAACAGAATTTTTAAAATTATTTTGTTGCTTCTAATTGATTCTATTCTGTGTTTTAAGTTACTGCGTGTTGTTCACTGTGAAAGCTCAGTCAATGAAATAAAAAGACATCATTTCCTGGAAAAGCTAGGTGGTATTAACAGATGGGGCAGTAGAAGCATACAATTTCATCTTATCGGTCAGTTAACACTTGATTCATGGATTTGTACTTGGTCTCATTGAATATTTGATATTTTTTCTTATTTTTTACAAGCTCTTTTTGTAGTTTAAATCGAATCTATTTACTTTTTTACTTCTGGAATAAGCATTATGGTCTTACACTGACAATAAATTGAGAAACTTTGCATTCATCAACCACTAACGACATTAACTATACAGCAAGAGGTAAAATGTCTAGGCCATGATTTAACAGAATAGTCCCTACTTACTTTCATAATATAGGTAAATTAAATAATACAATTTATATTAATATGGATAAGAAAGATAAAGTGAAACCATCACTTACCAAAGTTGAGATAAGGATGACTGCAGTGACAAAAAACTATACACAAACCACAATATTTTAAATTATCTACTCTTGGAATAGAAACATGTGGCACCAGTGATAAGCCTAGCCACTGATAAATTTATATGAACATACCAAATACTTATTGAGAGATTCTTAGCACTTAATTCAGTGAAGCCTAAAATTGCAGGTGTTTGGTCTATACTTGGTGAAGCTCGCAATAGCAGTCGTGCTGTGTGGAGGCGTGCAGCGTATCGATAAGTCCGGCTGCCGTGTCCGTGGAGAGTCTCACTTGCTGCTCGTGGGTGATCCGGGCACCGGGAAGTCGCACTTGCTCCGCTTCGCGGCTCGAGTTTGCCCCCGCTCGGTGCTCACCACCGGCGTCGGGACTACTTCTGCTGGGCTCACTGTCAGCGCAGTCAAAGTAAGTGAAACTTGTATTCACAGAGATTGTTAAATAGTCTGAAATAACTATAGGTTTTTTTTTTTAGAATTGTGGTGTACATTGTATAACAATTGACTGTATAATTTTTCTTGAAATAATTAAGAAATTGTTTTATTTATTATTATGCTTGTGTTATAGTACTTATGGTAGGTTTACATCAGCTTTTCACTCTTCTCTCCACCTTTCTTCTTGGTTCTCTTTGGGAGATGATTCCATATTGTTTCACGTTTGCTAAGCGTGGTCTTCATCGCCACCCACTGCCTTTATTGACGCACTTGTCTATCATCACTCAAATGGTCTGCATTTGTCTTCATTACCACACATAAAATTATGCCTTGTCTAAGCATACCTAGAAATTTTGCCAGGGTATGTAACGTCTAAATTAATCTGCCTATAATTCAGAGAAAACCCAGAATTGCAACATATGAAATTATAGCTGTGAAGTATGGACAGTAAAAGTGCAAGATGAGTATGAATCACTCCAATGAGAATTTGGTTCCTGAGAAGTGCATCTACAAATATGTGCAGAACCATAAGGAAACAATAAAAAATAATTATGTCAGGTAGTACGTTAACAGAGGTATGTTAACAGACAGAATGGAGAAAAGCTGAATATCACAACAAATGCTCCAACACATCCCCACTTGAAAACGGTACCAGTAACAACACAAAGGAGTCACCAAGCCTAACAGCAGATTGGAAAAAGGTGATTTATGAAACACTTGACGATGTTAATTTTCAACTGGATTTATGGTTACAGTAGAAAGTCAGTATTCTGAACTAACTGAGACTGACAGTGGTTCGGATTTTTTTATCTTTTCGTATATAAGATATACTATTGAGAATTCGATACCATTTTGTATTAAAAATTATTTTTCCTTTAGTATTACATTAGCTGCTTAAGAAGTCAACAGAACACACAGAAGATTCAAACTAAATTCAAAAAATATTTTGAGTCAATAACAAAGGTCCAGAACAAAGACTCGCAGGTTTTGAATTTCTAAACCTCAAAACTGTTGGCACAATGAAAGATGTTACAAAATTACACCTGTATTTGTCATGTCGTGATTACGACAAATATTCAAGATCAAAGCAAGTACCCTGCTCATCATAAGGATACTGTATCGATTTCACAATAACAAACACCAGGTATAAGCATAAAAATCACTACACCTGGTTCTCTGTTAGTGCAAGTCCCGAACGTAACCCTGCAAGGCTGTGCTGGACTGTACATAAAAACAAAGTTCCCTCCGAACAGTCATCGTTGGTGGTAGTGCCTAGAAAATTCCACAAAGTTGAATGGCGGTACAATTATAATGGATACTTTAATTTTTTATATCTTAGTAACTTCGTGGATTCATTGTTGGTGCTATGTTGACCTGAATTGTGGAGAAAGACACTTTTCACTCTAAAACTTGTAATGTTTTCAAAAGAAAATCTGATTTATAATTTTTGATTAACCACACATCAGACTGTATGGAAGAAACTTTTCAGGACTTTGTAAGTGTTCGTTGCTCATTTGTTGGTGCAATTCCAGTTACAGAATGTCTCAAGTTTATTGGTGTATGTAAAAGTTGTGCTTCTTTTAAAAAGAATATTTTTACATGTCTCCCACTTGTTATTTAATTTCATCGTTGGTGGTAGTGCCTAGAAAATTCCACAAAGTTGAATGGCGGTACAATTATAATGGATACTTTAATTTTTTATATCTTAGTAACTTCGTGGATTCATTGTTGGTGCTATGTTGACCTGAATTGTGGAGAAAGACACTTTTCACTCTAAAACTTGTAATGTTTTCAAAAGAAAATCTGATTTATAATTTTTGATTAACCACACATCAGACTGTATGGAAGAAACTTTTCAGGACTTTGTAAGTGTTCGTTGCTCATTTGTTGGTGCAATTCCAGTTACAGAATGTCTCAAGTTTATTGGTGTATGTAAAAGTTGTGCTTCTTTTAAAAAGAATATTTTTACATGTCTCCCACTTGTTATTTAATTTAGTTTGTTTGTATATTAAACATGTATCCCATATAATGTCTTGTGAAAATTTAGTTTTCTGTTTTTTACAAAGATCATAAAAAGTTTGACAGTGTTTTGTATCGTCGTTAGGAAAACGGCGAGTGGCAGCTCGAAGCCGGAGCTCTCGTGCTCTCTGACGGAGGTATCTGCTGCATCGACGAGTTCAATCAAATCAAGGAGCACGACAGAACCAGTATCCACGAAGCTATGGAGCAGCAAACGATTAGTGTAGCTAAGGTGAAGTCATTCATATTCCACATCTGATTAACAGTCTGTTTGGGTCAGACTTTATCCCTCATTCAGCTCTTTCACGTTGATGCCAAGAGACATACAAAAACGAGAGGTTTAGTATCTTGTTTACATGAGATTCTAATAAATGTTTGTTTTATTTGAAGCTTTTGGTGCAAGAATCCATAAAAATGCTTCCCTAACATCACCCTCCCCTCCCCTCTCAAATTGTCAGTATCTCTCTATTTATGTATTCTGCAATCTCTCCTATTCTCAGTTAATATATTGGTATATAAATTATGACCTTAACTGCCTTATATACTGTGTTCTTGACCCCAGTTTTTTCACTTTTAACTGTTGCGCTTACATCAGATTAATCAATCCTCCACGACTAAAAATTTTGCCAAACATCCTGTCTCTTCTTTTCAATAAACATTTTCCATAACCTCCTTTTTTAACCCAGTTTCCAGAATGTGTTTATTTCATACTGTTTCTGTATACTAACATTCAACAGCATTATTCTTTTTTTTTCTGGTATTCTTGAAATCCAATTTTCACTTTAATAACTACTGCACTCCAATCAGTAAAGGTCTTCCATTACCCTAAGCAAATATAAAAAAGGCAGAAATATTAATAAATTTGATGCATTATTTAAAGACTACCATGCAGGTATATTATTATGGAAAATATAAAAACTGATTCAGTTGGTGAAAATAAGGAGACTAGAAAATTAAAACGGATCTTGAGGATATTATGAGAAAGATAAACAAGTTAAAAACCGTATTATCATATATATGTTAAAAATGACGCACCTTACCTAGAAATATTATTAAGTCTCGGCACTTTCCGCATACCATCGAACTGGAAATGTGTTCTCTTATTAGTGGTTCATGAAGGAGAAAAAACAAAATAAAGTTTAGAACTACAATTCGTTTGATATCGGTGGTAGGAAGTTGAAGGACGTTAGATATCCAACCAAATGAGAACTGCCTGTGAAGAAAATAAATGTTTTTAAATCAGCAACATGGGCTTCAGACAGGTTGTTCAGGTGGATCTCGGTGAGCTATACGGAAGATGAAATAGACAAGAGAAGCTAAGTTAATAGTTAACATTGGCTCCCTGCAAGGCATTTGATAGTAAGTGAGCCACATTATGCTGATTAATGATGTTAAAACTGGTTTATTTGCTGGGTGCAGGAATTCTTTAGAATTGTGTACCAAAGACGCAGGGTAGAAAAGATAGAATTGAGAATATTTGTTGTACCAGGAGCATTGTTGTTTATTACTATAACAAGTTATTCTGTTTGTGGTTTACAGTAAGAGGTGGTTTGCAGATGACATATAATGCTTCTTCAGTTGTCAGCCTATCAGTTTATTTGTAGCATCTTTCCATTCTTGTCCTCTCTCTACCTTTCTTTTCAGTTCATTATAGGTTCTATATCACATATTGGATTGACATATGCCAAGTGTGGCCTTCCTTGCCGCTTTCTGATTACACCTTGCAATATCATCATTGGGAATCTGTTATGGTGCAGTAAATGGCCAATCAGATGACATCTTCTGAAAGCTAATTATATTTTAATGTAATTTGTAAGAATCAATCCTACAAGACCTGAGAACTGAATATAGAAATTTTTTTAAGCAATTAGGGGAAAGGAATGTGGTCATTTGTGTTCGGATTTGACCAAAGAAGGGAAAAGGAAATGAACAATCCTTTAACTATAACATACTATAACATTTTTTTGCATTTGAGCCCTTAAGCACTTATAAATAAAATGAGGAAAAATTTAAGGAAGTTGGGAAGCAATGTAAGTGAACAGTTGCTGTTTCTAGAGATAAGCAAAACTAAGAGATTTGTAATTATTGTAGTAGTTTATGCTTCAAGGTGTTAACAAATGGAGAAAATTCTTTGTTTCAGCTTGTTTGTACATGATAACTAAAAGGAGCGAATATAAACTTAAACAACACAACAAGTACAAAAAAAGAACGCAAGTTTGGGAGAATATGTACAAACAGCTAAAAGTTTCCTTTCCTGAAGCTACTAAAGAAGTTTATGAAAACCCTGACTGCTTATATAACAAAAATTAATATAACTATTGGGAAAAAGTAAAAAACCTACAAAAGTGCTTCCATACACAGGAGACAGGAAATTATAGAATCAGTATACACTGGAGTATAATATTTTTTAAAAATACGATTCTAAATAAAACTAGAAAGGCAGGGAGTCTGAGTACACTGCCACGAAACTAATAAAATATGATACAGATATACTGCTGAAAATAGTTCCTAAATATTTAATGCAGAAGAATAGGGAAAGTAACTCCTTCACTTATCACAAATGAAGGCAGATAAACACAATATATCAACGGTTGGCTCTGCCATCTTCTTCGGTCCACTGACCAGTATAACTGGATTCATATGGCTGTGGAAATATGCATTTTTTAGTGCAATTCACTGAAAATTTCATTTCTCATGTGTCTTCACATGGTATTTTCAAAGTTCCAGCAGTACAGTGAAGCTAGATGCCACATTGTGAACTAGCTTGGTATCCAGTATAGGAATAGTTACAGGTATTAATAGAATTGCTTAAATAAATGTGTTCATCATTTGAAAAATAAAATGATTTCTTTAAGATAAATATTAACTTTTTCATACTTGTGCACACACTGAAGTTTACTACTTCGGTGAAGTTTACCATCATGTGATAAACTTTGGCACTCCTCTGGAACCACATGACTCGGTCCCTATCACGAATAACGTGTAAACCGAAATATTGTATATGTTTTTGTTTGTC
Organism: Vandiemenella viatica; assembly: GCA_031002005.1. Lineage (NCBI taxonomy): Eukaryota > Metazoa > Arthropoda > Insecta > Orthoptera > Morabidae > Vandiemenella > Vandiemenella viatica. Next base: position 232,607,485 of record JARYHS010012519.1, on the reverse strand, counting down.
CCGTATGTGTTTCGTGTGTTGCAGCCTTCAACTTTGGTGAGTGATGAGTCATTTCCCCTATCCTTTGTTTTTTAAATGTTAAAATAGCATTAGTTAAATATTTTTTGTTTAGTCAGATGGGTTTGAGGGTTTGTTAGCTAATAATTGTTTCTCAAAGAATCTGTCTGTATACCTGTATTATGTAACTGGTTTCTCTGTGTATTTGCTGGTATAGTTTTTTTTATATAGTTTATTTATTTTCTTTGTGGGTCCTCTGTACTGTGGAACACAAACAATTGTCAGTGTACATTGCTTAATAATTGATTATTTTCATTTAGGCTGGTTTGGTGTGCAAATTAAACACGAGATGCACTATTCTAGCTGCTACTAATCCTAAAGGACACTACGATCCCGAGCAGTCCATCAGTATAAACATAGCTCTGGCGAGCCCGTTACTAAGCCGCTTTGACCTCGTCCTTATTCTCCTCGATTCGAGAAATTCTGAATGGGACAGGTAAGCAACTGCAGAAAATGTTAATGTTACAAATTCTGTTTCTAGATTCTACTAAGTTTATGTTTACTACGAATATCAGTCATTGCTGAAAAAGAACTTGATCTCTCAAATGTAATTATGTGGGGAGATAGACAGTAAGATGACAATAAAGTTTGAAACTGTTGAGAAATAGAAAAGACTACAACCTTTATATGAGGACAATAAAGATTAAGGCAAATTAAATCAGACTTGTCCCCTGATGGCCATAAAAAGCAAAGCATCTAAAAGTGACAACACAGTCCTTTATAATAATCATAAAGATCATACACCAAGAGTGGTGAATGGGCGGTTATTGCTCTGGCCTCACATTCGGGAGGACGCCGGTTCGAATCCCCGTCCGGGCATCCAGATTTGGATTTTCCACAGTTTCTCCGAATCACTCCAGGTGACTGCTGGGATGCTTCCATCAAAAGGCCATGGCTGAATTCCTTCCTGTTCCTTGACCCCAGTCCTTTCCCACCTCTAACGACCATCTAATTATTGAGGCTTTGTGTGGAGGATCTCTTTCATATTGCTGGTTGAACTATCACTGAACAGTTATACTCGACATACCGCCACACACATTGGGCCTTCCACTGTGGTGTCGTCATTATCTGGGGGGAGCAAGGGGGGAGGGGGACTTTTGAGAGATTTGAAATCTGTTGAAAAAAACTGCATGTGTCTATCTCCTATATTTTACGAGGTGTATCTATCAAATGAGGAGCATGTAAAAACGGGGAGTACCCATGTTTTAGCAACATTGCTATTCATTATTCTAATCAATGACTGTGCAGATGGTTTTCAGTAAGAAATTGGGCTCTCAGCAGATGACATTATGTTGTACATGAGGATTAAAATGGAGGAGTGTTGTGAACAGCTGCAAGACAATTTGCACAGGATATGTAGTCAGGTAGGTCAAAAGATAAATGCCAAGAACAGTTAGCTTATTAAGTACACAGATAAATAGTTTCATATCATTGTAAGGGGATTAAGGAATTGCTTGTGTAAATGTAAATATATTGATGATAATTTCAGTTGGCAGGTGGCAGGGTCCTGTATGTGTTGGAGAGAATGACGAGGGGATGTACCTGGGATGTGATGGAATGGCTGTTACAAAAACATTGGTCAGACAGTTGCTTGTGTGTTGTGGGAAAGTATGGGCTCCAACAACATGGGAATCAAATATGGTAGTAGGAAAGGAGTGAGTTGATTGTGTTCCATGTTCATCTGTGCAAACATATGTTTAAGAAAATTATCTTAGAATGCAGTCAGTTACTGTAATAGTAAAGGGATCACTGGAAGACTGGATGCAGGCCAGGAACGTGCTGATAGTGTATAAATCATATATTGGCAATGAAGCCTGGTTGGATATTGGTAAAAGAATCAGGAATATTGCATTGCAGGGAATAGATGATCCTGACTCTAAACTAGTACCTGATTACAGACATAATTTGTAAAAATCATATATTGTCTGTTTTCTGATAAATTTTGAGTGATTGTTTTCATTCAAAAACAATGCTACTCTTATCTGGTATTGACACAGTGATTTCACTATCTCTGTTCCATCCCCTAATGAGTTGTTTATGGCATTTGCCACTTACCACATTTCAGTCTCCATCCAAACCTTTGTTTAATATTGCCAGATTAGTGCCACTTTTTTTACCCAAGATAATCATGGGTTCTCTTCTTTCCATTCAGGCTTAGATGAAAGTTCTTTTCAGCCACCGCTTTTTACTCACTCTCATTATTTGTCATTGCTACTGTAATTATCTTTGTTAAGTTCTTTGTGTTATTTTTTCATCTACCTTCCTGGTCCTTTGTACACTTAACTCCTGGCACTTTCTTCTAAGATAGTCCACTTCTACAGCTTATTATGTATGTTGACCTTTGTTCTAACATTTACTTTCATTAACCATAGCCACTAATTAAGAATTTAGATACTCATCCTTCTTTGGGTTAATCTACTTTCCATGTATTTTACTTATTAGATTATATATGTTACATTATATTCTTTTTATTATAACTTCTTCCCTTTGGCTTTTCATCCTGAATAAAAATAAAAACTGCACAAGACTCTTTTTTTGCAGGATGGTTTCTGGCTTCATTCTCAAAGGTAGGGACCCTGTGAAGCAATTCTGCAATGAAAATAAAAATAATTCAGGTGCCCTTTGGGAAATTGAGAAGTTGCAGGCTTATTTTTGTATCATCAAACATATTCGACCATCCTTTACAGAAGCTGCTAACAGGATTCTGATACAGTACTATCAAGCACAACGAAGAGCTGATTCAAGAAATGCAGCAAGAACCACAGTCAGGTTGTTGGAAAGTCTGGTCAGGTAATGTTAAAATCTGTTATCCCACATTATCACTGAGCAGTTTGATTATAAAAGAAGACAGATCTATTGATGTTGTTATATTTTCTGTGTCGAGATATATTTCAGCATAACGAAATATTCTGTAGTAATTTCCAATATTCTGTAGTTAGCAGACCAAGTATTTTACATATAATTCTTATTTCTAGAACTTCTGATTTGTGTAACTTGTAACTAGACATTATAGTGTGATTACTGTGGTGTGTTGTTGTATTTTGAGAATTTTTTTTGTTTTGTTTTGTTTCTTTGTAGATATTCCCAGTATGCCATATACTCTCCATCTTGTACACTCTTTCTTCTACAGCAGATTTTTCTAAACTATTTACTGAATTATTTCCCCCAAATATCTGAACCTCTTTACCCTCCTTAGTTAACCAATATCTATTACTAGGATTTTTGGACCTTTTATATATTTTCCTTTTTCCCCACCCACAGATATTTTTGAACCTGTTTTGTTGGCTCTCCCCTCTAAGAGATTGACTTGTATTTCTGCATTTGTCAAGTTTTCAGAGATTCGTGGCGGGTTGGGATGTGACCACATCTTTCCCCCTGCCATATGTCTCGCCTCTCACATGATTAAGACTCGTGTCGAAATATTGTGCAATTTGTTCGTGTTTTTACGTGTTCGTCTCGCCCTCCTTCCTTCATCTGTGGTAAGTGATGGGTTTCTATTTATTTTTCCCTATCCTATCTTATTTACAATCTTCATGGGATTAAGGAAAACATTAAAGTTACAATGGAGATGGAGAGGAATGGCTGCCTTCCATTTTTGGATATTTTGATTAAAAAAAAGCTGATGGCACCGTACGTCATTCTGTGTATAGGAAACCCATACATACTGACCTCTATATCAAAGCGCACAGCCACCACCACCCGGCCCGATGCGGATCAGTACTGGAAACCTTGGTGCACAGGGTGCGAGCTCTATGTGATAAGGATAGTTTGCAGGCGGAAATGTGTCATTTACGGGAAACTTCCCGCAAGCATGGTTACAACGAGGTATTAATAAACTCGGTTAGCAGACGAGCAGGAAGGAGGAAAACACGCCAGCAGGAAGACCCGAGCCGCTTCGCTTTCCTTCCTTATGTGGGAATGACTGCTGCTAAGATTGACAGAATTTTAAGTAAATGTGAAATTAAAACCATTTTCTTACCACCGGCCAAAATTAAGAATATACTGCGGTCATCCAAAGATGATATAGCCTTACGAACATCAGGCGTATATTGCATTCCTTGTGAATGTGGGAAGGCTTACATCGGGCAGACAACTCGATGTATTAACCAAAGGTGCGCCGAACATGCGCGCAATGTCTGCCTGGGCCAGATTGAGAAGTCAGCGGTTGCTGAGCACAGTATCGACACGGGACATGACTTTAATTTCAAGGCAACAAAAATTCTTGCGCGTATGAGAGGTTATTGGGATAGTATTTTCTCGGAAGCTATCGAAATCCGTATGTGGAAGGACCTCGTTAACAGAGATACTGGATTTCAGTTAAGTAAGGCCTGGAGCCCAGGAATCCAGAAAATGAGAGTGCAGCAGGACTTCTGGAAAACACGCACCTCTCTTGCGCGCCAGCAGTCAGTGGTACCTGCCAGCAGCTGATGGCTTCCGCCAATAGGAAAGCTTCCCGCCTAGTGGCTAACGTTTCCCGTCACTAGCCATTGGCCGATCGGGAAAAAGGATGGTGTAGCGCGGACTTCGCGTGAGATATAAGCGGCTCTAGAACCTACCGGCAGTGGTGGCAGTGATTGTGGCCGCCGAAACGTCGTGGTTAAACGGTGGACTCACTTGGCTAGTTACCCGAGAAAATTTTATTCAGTATATAATAGATCTGTGCTCACAGCGAACACAATAGAACAAATTCAAATAATGATTATTACTATTTCACGAAAGAAACTAAATAACTTAATGACTTACGGTCAAATTTCGACCCCTGGTTGATCACTAGTGTGTGTGTGTGTGTGTATATATATATTCTGCAATTCACAAATATTGTGGGTGGCAGAGGGTGCTAAGCACCAATCCTAATTCTGTGCATTCCAGTCCCGAACAGAACAAGGAAAGATGGAATACATAAAAGTATCAGTATGGCAACCTACTTCTCTAATCGTATCCCTCCTGTCATTGTAACCTAAATAGGTTGACGGAAGAAGTATTTCATTGCACTCGCAAATTAAAGATTTTCGCATATTCTCCAACAAATTCATATGAAAACGACATCTTCTGTCCACCAAAGAATCTCAGCCCAATATTTGTATCAATTCTGTGACACTTTCGTAAGAACTGTAACTAGCAGTCACGAATCGAGCGGCTCACTTCTCTACTTTCTCTAATGTGTCAATCAATCCCTTGCGATACGGATCCCAAACTCCACAACAGTAATCCAAATGCGGATGTACTAGTGTTTTGTACGCTATTTCCTTTGTATGAGCATTACAACTTCTCAATATCTTATACGTTACAATTCATACATCATATTAAAAATAAAATAGAAAAAGGGGGGAAGGAAGCAAACAAGGATCATTGTTCTTTCCCAAGAAAATATTACAATCTCTCTCCTCTAGCCATTTACCCAGCTTTTCTCTGAAACTTGCAACAGTTCTGGTCATTTTTATTTCTTGAGGTAATTTGTTATATATTTTTAAACCTTTGTGCAACACTGTTTTCTGTGCTTTACAACTTCTATTATAAGTTGAATTGAAATGAGTTGCCAGCCTTGTCTACATCATTACTCTTTTGTACTAGTCTAGGCACACATCTTGGTAATAATCCACTTTCCAACCTATATACAAAAGTCAGTACATCTCTAATTATTTCCTTTTCAATATAAAAATATATTACCATTTTACCGACATTTTCAGTTCATCTTTTATTTTATAACAGCCCTCATTCCCTTATTATATTTAAGTTTCTAAATTGTGCCTTTAAAATTATAATCTTAGTTATTTTTTACACTTTATATTTTCATGTTTTTGCTAAGATTTTTCTCTATCTCATTCTCCCTGTTGCATAAAAAACAAAATTTCCTACTTGCAGGCTGTCTCAGGCTCACGCAAGGCTTATGTTCAGAGAAGAAGTGATAGTTCAAGATGCAATTATGGCAGTTGTTCTTATAGAGTCTTCAATGCAAAGTTCTGCTCTTATTGGAGGGACAAACACACTTCATACATCTTTTCCAGAAGATCCAATGGAGGAATACAAATCACAAGGTAATATATTAGTGTCATGGGTTTTGAAACATCTATTTATTTAATTTTTTTCCATTATGGAAATCTAACGAATAAATGTACAAACATTTTTTCTTTTGTCTATTCTGTTCAGAGAAGGAAATTTTTAAGTGAGCATTTTGTATTTCAACTGCAGCTGCTTGTTTAATTTTGACAATAAAACGGATCATACTTAGGGTGGCCCTAAGCAACAGGCAATTTTCTGAAAGTTAAAATTTTCCTGCTTCCATCCCTTAATCCTGTTCCAATCTACAAAAAAATCTCCTTGCAAAATTTCAACACAATCAGACAGCTTAAAGGCAGCCCACAGCACTTCGAAGTTGGAACATAATATAAGCAACAACTAATATCATTCAAAAGCTGTGTACTCTTCCCTTTTATTAACATTTTTTTTTTTTTAGTACAGAAATTGATGTAATCAGTTTCAGCCAACCAACACAATTGCTTAAGGATCCTCTGAAGCAAATTACCAAAAGTTAAAAAAAAATGTTAAAATAACATAAAAAAATTACAAAATATTGGGGAATTTTTTTAAATGAAGCGCTCAATTTCTACAAGATAAACACATTTTTATTTGAAACAACTATTTCTATGAACACAGAACATTGCACATTATTTTTTTAGTGGCAGTTGGATACTTTTTACGATTTTCTGTAATGATTTGTAAAACGAATTGTTTCTCAGTTTCATCTTTTGTACCATTGTTGTTATAACTTTGAATGGATTTGACATCTCTTTCTGCAACATTCTCAACAACTATTTTCTCAAACCCACTTTGGTAGCCAGAATCATCATTCCATGTTGACAGATCTTTGTCTTGGAAATCGGTGCTGAGAGCAACGTGGTAAAGAAAGTTTTTATATTGGAAGTTACAAATGAAGAAACTTCGATGTTTCTAGAGGGAGAAAAATCATTATCTCGTCAGTTTATTTACTTCCTCTTTTTCATATTTTTCTGCATCTAGCCTAACACAAGTCATATTTACCTTAACTCTTATTGGAACAATGTTGCCAAGGACAGATCCAGTCACAGTTTCAGGAGAAATAAATAACCTTTATTTACAAACATGGGTGATGGTGATAAATAAGTATTTGCTCTATAACTGCACTCTGCCCCTATCTTTGTAAGAATCCTTCTCCATTCTATTTATTGTCAAATAATCTTACAATTCGATGGTTCAGACCCCACGTTAAGTTGTAGATAAAAGAGGAAAAAATGGCCGTCCCACCTCTTGACACAGTGGTTTAATATGTTGGGAGAATCCAGCCAATCTTCAGGTTGGGAACTAAGTTTTCTTATCCTTACAATATCAAGGATAAGTTGGAAGAATTTTTAAATTTAAGAAAAATTATAAGAGAAAATATTATTTATCTACAATTAAGAAGACTTTCTGGTACACCTAAACTTGAGAGCCCATGATGGTCGCCTTGTAGCTGTCCGAATGAGCTACAGCTTTGCATAGATTGCTTCTTCATTAATTGGAACAAGACAGGGCAGTGAAAGTATTGAAACATAAGGTCCACCCTAACACAAATCCAAGAGTTCTCTCTGTGTTGATTGGAAAATCTCTCCGAGCAGAGCGAAGTCAGGTCTTCTTCAAAGCTATTTGAACAGATAATTTGACCTCCTTATTTGCAGACAAAAATGTTGTAAACGTAATGAGGAATTAAATGGGGTCACTATACACTAAATGTGTTAAACTGCTGATTTGTAGTTAAAGAAAGAAGAGCAACATCTAGTGCCCGACATCGGTGCCGGTAAAAAAGCCATATTCTACGACTTCACTGATAGCTTAATTTTTCTTGATTTTGTTATATGCAATCCTAGTAAACATTTCAACTGGGAAAAGTAACTTAGTTTATTCCCTGGCAATAAACTGTCTCAAATAGATACAGTAGAATAATTAATTGACTTTTTTTTTCATAATCTCTCAGCTTTCTAACAACAAATTAGAATGAAATGCACCCTATTTTTGTTCTTGGACTGTGTTCTGTAAATTGTCCAAAACCCGCGAAAATCTGATCTGCGGTTTTTTAAGAAAATTGTTTCCAACAAATAGGCAAAATGACAAAGTTAAAAATAAAATTAAAAAAATATCAATTTCTTCCTTCTTTGTAGTTTATTACGAGTACCCCAAATTCATTATATTTGTATCAACATTGTAACGCTTTCCCCCCCATGTACAATTTTATTATTTTTATAGATATTAGGTTTAAAACAATCCAGCTCGTTCTCGAAAACCGAAAGCTCCCGGTTTGATTACCACTTCTAACATGGCCTTCACCTTAGACAGATGTGTGTGAAGTTTGCTACGATCATAGTGTAGTTCAGAGGAAAGTAACTGGTTATCTTACCTCTGACATTCTGGTTAATTTTTTTCCCATAAGTATGACCCAATCTACTTTTTTATTGTGGCTTGTGTTAAGTTGTATGATACTCGCCAGTGTAGAAGCTAACGTGTTAGTATGTGTAGATTATCTACCAATACACAACCTTACCACATCCCAGATTATGCTTTGTTGCTCAGCCACGTTACCTTAAACTAATGTTTTATGGGGCAGTGATAATTATTCCAGTGAAGCTAAAATTTATCATCATATACCTATCTCACAAATGAAGACTACATCTCGTAATTTGATGTGAAATCTATTTTTGAATGGCTCTGATCAAGATTCAGATATTCAGTTTCATCTAGCATCAATGCAGATTGCAATGCAGCATATTATTACAATGAAATGGGGTTTCTGTCTAAAAGAATTAAAACTACAACCAATAAGAATGGATACAAACAGAGAAGTTAAAGTTTTAACTACACCCTGCAATGTCTGTCAGCTATATGCATGGGCACTGGCAGGATTACTTTAAGGGAGGTGCATCTTTTTTTGTTTGTTTTAATATACTTTGTATATAACACTTTATCAACTAAGGATACTGAATTTATTGACAAGGTGTTGAACAAATTTGAACAACAACCTAGGCGCCTTATTCAAACAGTGAATTTAATATTTAGACTTAGAAATTTTCCTGTCCTACCATAACAGTTCATAAAAATGTAGAGAGAGATTAATCAACAGGGGACGCATTCAGCTGCAGGAGTTCTCACTGTTAACTAATTACCACCCTGATGATTATTTATATAATATAATACTCCTCAGTATGTATGAAAACATTAGGGGCAGAATGCAGGAAAATGCAGAGAAAAACTGCAAGAAGATAGAAGCATCGGAGATGGATTTTCTTTGAAGAGCTTCACGAGGGTTGAAATAAAATGTGTGAAATGGACAAATTAGGGAGCAGACTGACATCAAAGATACAATAGTCCAGAACATTGAAAGGAAACTATTGCAGTTCAGGCATTCCACCAGAATGCGTAAAGAAAGAATGCCAAAAATAATCTTCAGTTATCAACCAAAAACGGGAAAAGACAAGGCAGACCGCCACTGAGACAATTACCAGGTGTCTAGCAATCGATGAAACCACAAATCAGAACCAGAGGTGGCCCACAATAGAGAACTGTGAAGATTGAGATGCAGGAAGTGGCAGGACTGTAGGATCCCTGCAAAATAATAATAACTATGCACCTTATACTAAGACAGCCTACAAAGGCGAACATGTAGCTGGATCAGCCAGCTCTGTCACTTCATCCTAGGCACCAATCGAATCAGTAAATGCACTCAAATGGGAAAGTGACCATTTCCACGGAGCAGGGACTCCACCCGCGTTGAAGGGTCTCTGCAAGGTTTAGTGAGTGTAATAAGAGATCTGTGGCAGGTTTCAAACAACCAACCGTCACTCAGACTTCTCTTTCTTCCAGATTGAATGAACTCTGTCCACCCCTTCAAACCGTAAGTCCAAGTAAATCTCTCGAGATGGAGCCGAATTCCGCTGTATGGAATCAAATTAATCGGACAAACATTTACTCTTGTAAAACCATGGACTTTGGGAGTAGTAGAAATAGTACCTAAACAAATGATGCCACTTTAATTTGATTACCTTCTGGGTCTTACTTTATGTAGAAGTTATGTCAGCACTAATGAGATATTTTTATATTTTTCAGGGCAACCGGCACACAAATTGTACATTAGCCGTAAGCTTGTCATGGCTCCATTGTAATGGTTTTTATGTGAAAATAAATACATTTAAAAAAAAAAATTCTGTATAAGAAATTATCTACATTGCACGTGTTGGCGACGCCTCCATTTCTGGAGGGTGAAAAAGAATGAAACTTTCAAATAATATTACTTGGAGTTTTAATGGGCCTATAGATTTTCTGTACAGAGAGGAACCAAGTGCCCTTAATTTCACCCCCCTCCGATATTTTCTGCAATAGGCTGTGATTTGTTAAAGCTACTTTATGATAGACTCTGGCATGTCTGCAGTGACTGATCGATGTCTGTGTTTCAACATTTACTGGCCTGAGATTTTAAACACTGACGGTACCATAGTTTTACCTTTGCATAGTCCATTTATGGTAACATGGTAATTCTCTCTCTGTCACACACACACACAGAGAGTTAATTGCTTTCACAAATTTTTAAAACTACTTCACTCTGAAACTAAGCACTGTAAAACATATTAGAAGCATTGAAAAGATTGTCGTGTTCCAAGCAACATTTTTATCTGGGGAGGAGGGGAGAGGGAGAAAAAACGTTTGAAACTAAACTGTCCATACAAGCCTTATTCAGCAAATAACTAATGGTGCCGACACTCTCAATGCTGGATTGTCCTCCTTGTTTCACTAATTACATAAAATTCCAGTTTTGTCATGAATCTATATGTAAGTATGCAGGGTTGTAACTACAAAACTTTGCATAGGGATAGCAAGTTCAATCATTAACTGTTTTGTTTCCCTGATGCCTGTCATAAATCTATCTTTGGATAAAGGAAACAAAGAAATGCCGCGAGGCACTGAAAATAAGATAGGATAGGGAAAATAAACAGTTACCCGTCACTTACCACAGATTAAGGCAGGAGGGCGAGACACGTAATACACAGAAACACACGAATTGCACAATATTTCGACCTTAGTCTTACTCATGTGGGAGGCGAGACATATGGCAGGGGGAAAGATGTGGTCACATCCCAACCCGCCACATGAATCATTGCAAGATTCTATTAGAAAATGGTGGCCAATCTTCTTGCATTCACACTGCAAGAGATTCTGGTGAGAGGGTGAATCACAAAATCAAGTCGCTCAATAAATTCTCACAAGTATCGAAGGTAATATTACATGTTAGTAAAAATTCAACCAGACTTTGAAAATCATTGTTAAGGACGCAGGTTGTCCTTCGAACATAACGCTTTACCTCTTGCAATGTAAATCAACCCCAGTAGAGTAAGTCTGAAAGAACTGTTTGACACATCAAGATATTTGTTTAGTTGCAATCAGTCAGTAAAAGCCTTTATCACCAGTCATTACTTCTGCATTGTGGGGACCAGAGTCACGGACTGTGCCTGGTTAGCAACTGGAGCGATTAGGAAAAACGGGCAGGGTTTAAATACTTCAGCACTCGGAAAAGGGGCCATCCTTTGTTTCCCCATATTACCAGATTTTTATCTCATTCAATGAAACTCTATCTTATAGTGGGTCATTTTAAATATGACACTTATTTAGGCATAATTTCTGGAGGTTGAATATTTCAGTGAATCATCTACAGCTTGAAATAATGTTTTGTTTCTCAAAGTTATTTATACCAAGAGATTCATTTTAATTTGACATAAGTTTCATCTTTGGGATTATTTTTTTTTAGATACAATATTTAATTTTAGATTCTGTCTTTTCCTCCTGGTGGCCCTTAAAATTTCGGGAAATCATTTCTTTATTTAATCATAGTTTTACATTGGGACGTCACTATTCTTATTCCATGCTATATTTAACTATTCATGTCTTGCTTTTGACATGTTCCTATTTCTTAATTGTTTTGACATGTGGCAATGACGTAGCTCCAAGGTCCAACATCTAAAATCCAGTTTTGATCCTTTAAATGAAAAAAATATTACAGTTTGAAACTAAATGTATGTTTAATCATATTTTTTTAAAAAAAGTTGTATAAGCTCAAATTTTTGTCAAGAAGTCCATCTCCATGCTGACAAAACATTGCCATTCTTAAATTTTGTTTATCTATTTAGATAACTGTTTCCATTATTCTCCCAGAAATTTGCTTTCTACTCCAATGCGACCTTGCTGATGTCATCTGCTTCCTTCTAACCACATTGTGTATTATTGGTATAAGGATTAACATTACCTTTTCTTCTGTTTCAGCTCAAGTTGTGTTGCAAAAATTGCACCTTGAAGATATTCTTGCAAAAGAAATTGAAATTCTTGATAAATTAAAAAAAGAAAGGACTGTGAAGGAGAAGATGCCACTCGTCCCAACTGATGAAACTAATGTTGCCGAGAACAGCAGCCGAAATCTAGAATATGAAGATGAACTAACTGAAAAAGACCTTGAAAACATAGACAGAAAAATACTTGGTAGCTCTTTGAAAAGTTTTACTTCAAGAAAATACACCTTTCCAACATCGGAATCACTTGCTGTTCCTGACAAGTTATCTCAGGTTTTGGTTGAAATTAGAACAGCTAAAGTTAGAAACGCATGTGAAACTGCAGAATATCAGCAAAAAGTCACCAATGTCTCAAAAATAAATAAAAAATCGAGAAAGCGTAAATTTGATAATTTATTGGAAGAAAAAGCGATTCCTACTGCAGAAAAAGCCAAATATGTCATGTTACAACATACCCTCAATCCTACATGTGACGGCAAAGAAGGTGAAACTTCAGAGCATGTACAAACTGCAGTATCTGTTGCAGGGCCTACAGAATACATCAGATCAAATAAATGTGATGTTAGAATAAATCTCAGTGATCTAAGGGAAAAATTCGGAGTCAGGAAAAAATACAGCAAACAGACTGAAGGGGAAGAAAAACTGCACAATACCGAAACAGATAATTCCTTTGAGGCTCAAAACAATAAATCAAGTGAAGTAAGTAAAAAACAGACTGATGAAACTAAAACATTAGATTCTGAGTCTGAAAGGATTGTTAACCAGGGTAAGACAAATAGTGAAAATAAATTATGGAGGGACATGCAGAAAATGCGTGATGAAAGATCAACTGGCTTTTTGGAATTAGTCAAGTTTGGCAAAAGCCGGACAAATTCACAACTCACGAAAAGATCTAAAGATATAAAAGAAAATACGATATTAACACCAACGTGGTTGGAAGAGGAAAATGTTCAGAACTTAGAAAATATATTAAGCCTAGAAGACTCCACACCAAATACAAATATTTGCCAAACTCCATCTTCAGAGCCTACAAAGTCAACTTCACTTATCAGAACAACTTGTGCTATTAAAAGCAAACGGGTTTTCTCCTCAGCTACAGAATTCAATGATGATGATCTAAGTCTGTAACCTTTTTAAAATCAATTTATTTATTTTTTTCATTACAATTAGAGCAAAGCAGTTGTGTTTACTAAAAACAATTTACAGGTTTTTACACATTTCCCAGAAACACTGTAAAACCATGAGCAAATCATATTTACATTGTTATAGTTTTAAAAGGTTTGTTTCATTAAAGAAAATATGTACATAAACATTACAGTGAATCAAACTGGCAGCCATACCTATCATACAATAAAATGCAATGATTTGAAGTAGATAGATTATGACCTGAATAAATCAACAAGTAAAAATTCAATGGTGTGTTTATTATATACCCATTGATAAACTTTCTTTTTCCTCCCATGTACATACAAAAGGCAATTATGCTACGAACACAGTCATATCAAAAAACTTGGTTCAGTTTTTATGAAATTTGTAAAATTATCCTCTTTCAATCCCTTCACATTAGAAAAATTACAGGAAATACTTTATGGCTACAGTGTCAGATTATTTAAATTAAAATGCAAATGACTTTTATTCAGAAACTGCAATACAATACAAAAGTATTCAATAGAACTTTCTTTCCCTTTATACAATAAAATCTTACATGGGAAGTAGTTTTCTTACAAAGCGCAACTGAAGCCAATAATTTTTCAAAGAAATTTACACTTCTAATCATAGGTAAATGCATGACTTAACATTTCGTGTAATAAATACTTTTGCACATCATCCTTGCAAAAATATATGCAATCAACTGTCTGCATATAATTTTGCAAGTATTGTGATGCCCGGCTACCTTACTTGACAGAAAATACAATTTGTTTAATAAATTAAATTGGAAATGAAAACTTTAATTCCCACTCAGGTACTCAATGTAACAGTTGAACGAAATAAAATTTTGGATCCCAACCATAAACTTAGCATTCAAAAGTCGTGAAAGCAATTAAAGTATTTGTGAAAACTAATGATACTCTCATAATAAAAATTAAACCCGATTAATGGCTTTACTCTTTTTGTTTTGAATGCTAAATTACATTATTTTCAATTGCTATGAGTATTTGTGGGACTGGAGTGTGATACATTTGAGGAGACGTCATAGGCTAATCAAATTCTAGATCCATGTTGAAGTCTTGCGACGGGTGTGAGCTGCGATTACTGCTTGACGTGGAAGTGCCGCTCGAAGAAGATGAGGTCGAAGAATTTCTGTTGGCCACAGTTTCATTAGCAGCCCTAAAAATGAAGGAAAAGTGGAACATGAACCACTCAGATATAAACATAATACTCGAACACATCAAAATAAACAATCTTGTCATCAAAAATACATTCTATTAAGTAGCTGGTCACAAATTTAAGGCAAACCAATTACTAGATCACCTTCTAGTACTTTATTTGTAAATTAGCAACTATAAAAATTTGAAGGATTCAAACAGTATTTTTTATTGAAGTGCCCAGCAATAGTGTTGTGAAATATCTCTGAGCCAGTTCAGTTTTCCTTCAAATATTGCTCTTTTTTTTTTTTTTTAGAAACGCTTGCTCCCCCCCCCCCCCCCCTTTCAGTGTTCACATCACCTCTAAAATCTTCAAACTATGAATCCTGCTTGAAGTTTTCTAGTAAAGTTCTTAGTTAGCATTTGAAAATGAGGAAGGATATGGAAAAAATCGGGCACTTATCACAGCTGAAAGCGGTAGGTCCAGCACCAATATTTTTTGTAAAAACCTTAGTCTAGTATGAGGCGACGCTGTGGCAAGGGAAAAGATGTGTACACATCCAGACCTGGCACATTAAGGCACCTGAACTCCTTATAAACCTCTTCCAAACAAAGTCAACCTCTCCAAGTGGTGGTTCCTGTTTGCACAGGTGACTGAATGAATCCCGGTACAAGGAGTTGCCCACTGCTTTCCAATGGCGGCCTAAAAAGGAGGAGTGGGGAGTGGTCTTGCCCTTTGGATAGGAAATGTCTCCTCAGGAGAGGACGAATAAGAAATGGTCAATGGCGTGGGGATGCAGAAGCCATTGCCTTACAGAGGCCACTAAATCTCAATATGTAGAATGATGGTTCCTTGTCGGATTAAATATTTTGAAAGTAAAATCAATAGGTAGGGACTGCTCATGGAAAAGTCATCAGAATCGACAGAAATCTTCCAAGAGTCTGATCATTGGAAGTCTAATATATGGTGCAAAAATCATCATCATCATCATCATCATCATCATCTAGGACAGCTTCCAGCCACTGGCCAGGTCTGCTGGGAACAAAAGCCTCGCCAGCGCTTCCTGTCTAACCACCATCTCTCTTCTTCCACTGACGCCCAATTTCCTCCTCTTTCCTCCACACATTTCTTAACACCTTTCATCCATCTGTCCCTCGGTCTTCCTCTAGGTCTCTTCCCTTTCAGCTCCATGTCCAGCATCTTCCTTGGTAGCCTCTCCTCTCCCATTCTCTTTACATGCCCGTACCACTGTAGCCTAGATTTTTCAATTCTTTGTTGTAGCGGTTCTTCCTTTATCAAAAATAAGAGAACTTAAAAAAAAGATGGTATGAATCAACTCAAATGATATTGGGATTAGTGAGATGCACAGGATTTCTTGTCTGGGGTTCACGGAATAACTAGCATATAAGCTGTGAGTCAAGTAACTGCTGTGGGATTTGTAATGAACAACGGACAGATAAATAGGTCTTTTATGAACAGTTTAACGACAGCAAAATTTTGACGAGGGTTGATATCGAGCCCGTGCCAAACTCATTAGTACAACTAGTTTATATGCCAATTCCAAAAGATGACAAAATAGAGAAAATGTATGTGAAATTGAAAAATTAATCAGATGTGTGAAAGGGGAGCAAAAGATAATCATGGCTGATTGGAATACATCAGTTACCCACTGCCACATGTCTCACCAAAATATTGTAAGGTGTATGCGTGGCCCTCCTGCCTTCATATGAGGTAAGTGATGGTTTTTTTCCCAACCTTATCTTATCTTATTTTCAATCATAGGAACGGGAGATATTGTAAGGAATTCAAGTGCAGAAGGTAGATATGAGCAAAGAAGTAAGCTGTCAGAATTTTGTGCAAAATATAAACTGATCATAGGAAACACACTATTTAATAATTGTGCAAAAATTATATTACCTGAAAATATACAGGTAAGATATTAGCTAGATTATATCGTGGTCAAACAGACACTCAAACAAATTACTGTACTGGTTGTAGCGAAAGGTGATTGCCTATAGGAGGATCAAACACAATTTTGAACAAATAAAGAAAAGACGTACAAACATTAAAAGGTGTGAACTGTCTTAAGATCAGGATTTACTGTTAACTGATGGAAGGAATACGTAGATAAACTATAGTAGGATGGTCAGAATTGTAATGTGCTGGAAAGAGACTACGAAACTGATACAGGAGTAATTGTTTTAAGGACAGAGTTTAGCTGAATTCAAATATGGCAGCAGGACTGAGATTCCTACAAAACTTCAAAAATCTTTTAAAAAAAAAAAGATATCAAATTTACAAAACAGAAGAGATTACAAATGGTTTCAATAAAAGTATCATTCTCAAACTTCCAAATAGACCACAAAATGACCAATGTGGGAATTATTGCACTGAGAAGCAGGTCTGCCTTTAAGATTAATACTTGAAGGACACATCAAGAAAAATAAAGTTACTTTTGCATAGTTTGTTGTTTTTGAAAGTTTTTTTTAAATTGTCAGATAGAAAAAGATATTCAAAATTTTAAATATGTTAGGTCCAAATATCAAGATAGAAGAAAAATTAATGAAACAGATGACTATAATTATTACAGTGGACATGTTTCAGTACAACTGTATGTAGAGGAAGCAATACAGGGAGAAAAATTTTAATGAGACAGATTTCATGGTGAAACAATTAGTATGTTGCATCAATAAATAAATCAGCATAATAGAGTAAGTATATTCAGAAATTATGGAATTATGGAAATCATGGAACACACACAAATCAAAGAAAGACAAAAGTTTTAACAGGAACAATAGCTATAATGGTAGATTGAATATAAAAATAGGATCAGAAGTAACAGGAAGTGAATTCTCAATTTGTTAATGGAGGAAACAGACAAAGAAAGATGAAAGTTTATAAAATATATTGGGCAGATAATTGAGGATATAGGTTGTAATGGGCACACTAAGACTGAGGATTGCATAAGCTGTCTAAGAGAGTAACGACATCAAAGAAAAAAACAAATTGCATTTCGCTAGCCACACTAGAACTGCGAAGTGGCCTTTATAAATTTTCTTTTTGGAAAAATAATACATTTACAGTTTGATGTATTACCATCTTCTTTGGGGGTCAACACAACATTACAATTTCTTAATCTCCAGAAATAGCAAAAATTCTCAATGAACCATCTGGTGTATATGACAGCTCATGCATTAAGTCATCGTTCTTAAAAATTCACAAATTAGAAGTATGGTACAAATCGATGTTTTGTTGTGGTGCAAAATAAAAACAATTGTTTGCTGATGATTTTGCTCCAACTGCCTCTAGCAAATGGTGTAAAACTTGAAGATACTACACCTTAATGGCTTTACAGCCAGCCTGATGATATTATATCATTATAATCAAAGGAAACACTAAGAATCTTGAGTCATGATCAACACTGCCTTATTTTCAGTCTTTTCTTTTCTGGAAGCTTCTAGTAGAATCACTGATTCTCTGTTTCAATGTCACAGCCAAATTTTGTATAAAGTATTTCAGTACTATTGGGTCACCCATGGCTTTATTTAACAATTCTTCGGCAATATTTTTGCATAGTCTCTTTTATAGAAAATTCAACAATTTCGGCTGCCTCTCATTTCAAGCCGAAAACATTGGACCAAATGAAGTTCAAACTTTTGCATCGGCCTCCAAAACACTGATTACTTAACACAATATGAGTGGCATCTGTTGTGCTAGGACGGCCATATCTCTATTCAAGGCCATCTTGAAAATGAGCCATTCAGTCTAACTGTTGACGAAACTTTCATGCGAAATCCTTCTGCAACGTTTTAAGGTGCACCCATTAATTTTGGAGGTGAAATGGGGGTGGGGGTCCGGCGAAATCTCACCAAGAGGGAGGGGGGTCGACAAATCTTACGCGAGGTTTGGAAATTCTTGAAGGTCTGTGGAGTTTTTTTTTTAAAAAAAAAAATAATAATAATTTAGAATCGTTTGAGAAACAACCTGGGGGGGAGGGGGCTTTACTAGTGTCCTTGGAAGGAGTAGAGCTTTTCTTTAGGAAAAAAGTCTCAAAAAACTACACGGTACAACGGGCAAGGGCGAGGGGGTCCAGCCAGATATCACCAGAGGGGATGGGAGATTCAGAATTCCAGAAAAACGCGTAATTAATGGACGCCCCCTAAGCAGTTCAATGCACTTTATTTGAATCACAGAGCTGTAACATAGGGGATATCAATACTTGGCGTCTTGCCCAAATTACACATCCATTATGGCTGGAAACTGGTATACACGTTACAGACAATAATGCCAACTTTAGTTAAAAAGGAGAGGGGATCAGTTGAACACAAAATTCAATGCTTTCTTTAAATAAATAATATAATCTTGAACTCTCATATTTCAAGTTTCTTAATTATTTTCAGTCGATATTATCTTTTCCCTCATACCAACTTGCCATGATACTATTGCAAAATAAATGACAGTTTAATCAATTTCCGCATTTCTCGACGAAACAAAGGATATCTTATTACCTTAGTAAAGCAGCTAAACTTGTTCCCATACTTGATACTGGATTTCCAGTTGGGGTTAAAATACCATCCTCTCCTCCATCTTCACCCAGTGTTTTTCTGCATATCGGGCAAGTGCCATGCTGGTGAAAAAAAAGTATTTCCATTAGAAACCACAACATTATCTTCAGAAGAAATTTTAATTTACAGCTACAGTTAAAATTTAAGAATATGAACTTTTAATCTTAAATATTTTATAAAAGATTTTTCATAAATGAAGGTGATACCATAAAACACAGAAATGCGTACACCTTACTCCAAATTCCATAAAGGAATCACCAAGTGTCATACACAATAAGGTTCGAAGATTTTTTTCCAATTGATTCCCTCTATTATGATAGGCAGCAACTTGTATTCTGTTGAACCATTGATACTGATTAGTATTTTCATTATAGCCACTTTTTTTTGCCTACATCTGGACCATTTATTCATGCTGAACTCAACCTGCTTTAACTGATACCTCAAACTAACAAAACACAGTTTGCAGCAGTCACTTTCAGTAAGTTATACCAAGCGTCTTAAAGGACGATCGCTCTTGACTGTGGTGTGGAGCAAATGGTTGAGTACATCGTGGAAAATTATCCCACCAGATTTCTGGTGGTCTGTCAACTCTCCACACTGCCTCCTGACGTCACTTTGGAGCTGTGTATTTGTTGCAAGTATTAATGTAGTTAATGATACCTAATAGGCATACGAGAAATACATAAATCGTACAGGAAACAGTTTCAGTCCTTATAAGTACTCTTAACATTTTTGTACAGGAAATAAAGAAAATACAGATTGTTTGAACTCACGATGTCTTGGACACCAAATTCACCTGATCTCGACACAATAGGACACGCGTGGGATGTTATCGGGCACCAGCTCTGTGCCCGCAAACCACTGGCCCGTAATTTGAGAGAATCGCATGATCTATGCATAGACATCCGGTGTCAGATACCTCTGGAAACCTACCAAGGACTTTTCAAAACCATGCCATGCCATATCGCTACTGTATTCCATTCCAAAAGGTGGGCCAAAATGCTAGTATGCAAGTGGTCATGTTTTGAATCGGTGTATGTTTTATGATTTATTAATCACATGTGCCCACAAATTTCACATTTTTTTTAAAAAAAATGTTTATAATCATTTCCCCACAGTACTCGTATAATAGCAAGATGAGTGAGCGTGGGGAAGGTAAAGAAAAAAGGCTGGACCATGTCGCTGACCGTGGCATATAACACTCTAGTGCCCCCAATCAAGAAATAGGAATGCCGAGCCCTACCTCTGCTAATCCTACAGGAATACGACTAAAGTTGTGAAAACCCACTGACCTTTTTTTTACTTCTTATAAACATTTACACAAAATGGAGATTTATGTGGATGGTATAGTAAAAATACTGAAAATATTGGCTAACAAATCCTTGATAAATTCCACTCCAATATGTGAAATGCATTTTCATCCATTTCTCATCTCGGAATCAGTGTCTCTTAGTAGCCATAGAGATGAAAGCAGGAATCAAATTTTCCCCGAAATCATATCGTTTTATAGTCTTTATGGCTCCTAGCTTATAGAAAACGATTTTCAAATAAGCTTTTCTATAAAATTTATCTGACATGTACTAAGATGCTGGGATGCGCGAGAAATCTGTAAAAACTTACAACCTGATCACTGAACACAGCGTTCACGATGGTAGGATGCCTCCAGTGCGACCTGAAATCCTTATAATACAACTATCACCTGGTTCCACCACAGCGTCAGGACCTGAGTAGTATGAAAGTCATCCCCTGGAGTACCACAATTACTTATTCACCATTGTAATTGATAATACAGTACCCCCAGAGCATAGATAATATCAAGACACCACGAAACACAATGGCCACTTCACAGCCAGAGCCAATAGTGCTTGTTTATTTTTGCCACAGGCTTTTGGCATCACTTCTGTTTAAAGCACTCACCGATATTTGAAAAGGGGTGGAGGAATATGAGAATTTTTATTATAACTATGGGCATTAATGCCCGTTGAGGTCATCAGAGCCTGGAAAGGATGGTTGGCCCATGACCTTTGGAAGATGCTATTCCAGCTTTTGCCTACAGTGATTTCGGGAAACTACAGAAAAGTGAAATCTGGGTTTTGTTAGTGATTTTTGCAGTGAGTGAGGTTTTGAACAAATTGATTGGTGGAAATAACGATCTATTGGAGATAGCAGGACGGAGGCAGGGGGAGGGGGGGGGGATTGCTTGACACTCGCTGAAATAATCAGCCGTGGCCATTGATGGTACTTATCCTGTACACCCACAACACACATTCATCTCAGTTATGTGAACCTTCTCTAGACCTCCATTCCACAGACCATGCACAGTACAACACACATTTCTCATACCATAACCCTACCAATCACCTTTCCCACACCACTTTTCTGATAATCATAATACATCAACTTTAAGTAAAATTACTAAAAAAAATAAAACAGATAATGCAATTTATACTTTGTTCAAAACATCCCATCCTTCACGATTGATGAATGTCCTGTCCTTACACCATATACCTAATATACCTATATGTTTATCGGAGAAGTTTTTTTTTTTTAGAAAAGTCTTCACTGGAGATTTAAATAAAACCACGAGACACACACATATGTTGTATGAAAAGAGTCCTGGGCTTCAGCTGGGAGGAATGAAACACAAAACATGTAAACGACTGTTTATCATAGCTGATGTCAGTATCACATATTAATATCAGTATAAAAAGTGAGTAACTAATACATTTATTTCCACTCTCCCACTAACGTGATTTGCATTGCAAAACTGGTTGAAACAATTGTTAAATTTAATTTTAATGGAGCATAAGCCCAGCTGATAATTTCCCTACTCACCTGTTACATATTTCATGGATTCCTTAAATAATAACAATAATCCTCAAAAGTACACCCAGCCCCCTCCAGCCTTCCAAATACTCCCAACATAGGCCCTTTATAGTATTAGTTACCGATTATTATTTTCTGTGGCAATTTTCACAATTTAACCGCCCTCGTTTGCACCCCTCCAACTCCTGTATTTGATGCCAAAATGTGGGCCCCCATACTACACCACCACATTCAAGCCATAGTATGACCAAGCGTTTGTACCCCAATTCCCTCATTTCCCTGGTACATCCTTTATTAATAAAGAACTTCCTTCAAGATGCTAACATCATTTATTTTTTTTATTATTATTATTTTGTCTCTTTTCTATGTTCAAAAGGCCATAAAATAGTGACTGTGTAAGAGCACTGCCATAAACCAAACAGCTTTACACCCACGCCACTACACCTGTTCGAGACTTGTCTACTTTAGATGATGAATTAATATAAAACTGGATACTGAACAGCAGCAGATCAGTCGTCTAAGTCATTTCTAAGCATCACGGCCCCATTGAATTTCTCACTATTTGTGATCAGAGTCGGTTAAATTTTAAAAGCAAAGTTTCTACGTAAGAGTGTTCCATTTATGGCGTGCACTTAATAAAAAAACATATCACTTAATGCAACACCATAATCAGGTAAAAGAATTTTTTGTTAAAAAAAAATAAAACTAAGAACAACTATTAATGAGAGTGCCACAATCAAATACCCAGGTATCGTGCAGCCAATTGCCTGCAATCTTGGCAGAATTCGACTAAATAGTTTCAGCAAAATTGTGTATAAATTATCAGTTTGAACGTGAATGGCTCATCTGCTTCACACACTTACCAGCTCTAACCATGGTATTATACAGTTTTCATGGTAAACATGTTCACAAGATAGCTTCCGTACATGTTCATCGAGGCCAAAGTTTTCCCAACAAACAGAGCATTGCAGACTTTTACCTAAAATAAAGTAGTTTAGTAAAAAACACCAAAACCAAGTAATGTCACACAAACGAAAAATTTGAATACAAGAAACGAAGAGGAACTCACTGACTTGATCCTCGGTAATCATGACTACTGGTATTTCCTTTATTTTATCTTTGGCTAGAGGAGGGGGGCCAGTTCCATCCATTTGATTCAATAGCTGGGTCACAATGGCATCTAACCCTTCTCGACCCCACGCATAGTCACCAGGATTCCCCAAGAAGAAACTATAACAATGCATTCAACATTAATTCATGATGTAGTGACCCCAGTTTGAGGAGATGTGTTGGAAGGAGCTACTGTAAACAGATACTGGAGAACAGCAATTACTATCTGAAACAATAACGAATATAACACATTTCAGGGTAATATTCCATGCAAATTGAAGGCAATACATTTAAAAACAAAATTTCGCAAAAAATAAAAAAGGTTTCATGATAAAATTTTGTGAAATACGTACAGTTTTCTTGAAGCACGTAGTCACCTGAGGAAAGAACGGAAATATTGCAACAGTTAAAGCAGCCGATACAACCACAAAATGACTGGTTTGCTGCCTACCTGTGAGTACATGAGTGATTAATTAGCAATAATATTAGTTTCGCCAAAAATTAAATATCCTCTGTATTAAAACAGAAAATATTTCACAATTTTCATCACACTATTTGCCTACTCCTCTCTCACCAAGTTTCCAAGCCTCTGGAACACGATCCTCTCCAGAATCTTTTGACCTTCCATCACATGTGATCTCCTGCCACATGTCCTCTTCTCATTATTATGGTATAGACCAAAATATTGTAAAGTTTGTGTTTGTCCTGATCCTCCTGCCCTCGTATGGGTGACGGGTTTGTTTTCCTTATGCTTGCTTATTTGCCTAACAGTAGTACGATTGTCATTCTTATTGTATTAGAATGTTGATACTTAAAGGCATCTCACTGAAATTTTAACATTTCTTAAATTTAAATTCCCATTATCAAATATTTTACAAATTTTTACAGATGGAAATCTAAAATTATTCAATATTCTAACATAATCTTAGAAATATGTTGTGCACAATATCACCATTTTCAATACGTCAGTAATGTGTCCCAGCTGAAATAACTCAGAGAGTAGCCCAGGTGAATTACTCTGCAATAGTAAGTAAGATTTATCACCAACTTTTGACATACCAAGAAACCCAGCAGAGGCTAACAGCATAAATTCCCATAACTAAAGGATAGGGAAATAAGACCCAACACTTACCACAGATGACAGCAACTGGGAATGACCAACATAAGACAAATACAAGAGACACAATATTTCGGCAGCAAGCCTTTTTCTTGCCCGAAGTGAGCCACCAGACGGAGCCAGACGAGCACACGCTGATGGCCGGCAAAGATGTTTCTATAAGTGAGCGGGGAAGCATAAATACTACATCATAATTTTGAAGGCATAGTATCTTTGGAAGTGGGAGAACAAAATTAACCTAATTACTGAATGAGGATATAAATATTATGAAAAATATTTTGAAAAACTAAGTACGAAAAATATAAGAAATAAGATAATGCAGCATCTACCCACCACTTTCTCCAATCCACAAAAGGTGAAAGATTCTCCATCTTTGGACATTCAACATGCACAACACACCCCATATCTTAACTCGCATGCCTCCATTGAACCAACTTGTATGTAGGCTTTAGTACGAACCCATCAAAATAAATGGCCACAGGCAGACAATGTATACTAACGATGAAGCCCATCTGGTGGCAAAACATGCCACATCTACATATATACTCTGCAATTCACAAAATTGTTGGTGGCAGAGGGTGCTCAGCACCATAACTAATCTCTCTGCTGTGCATTCCAATCCCGAATGGAACGAGGGAAAAAAGAATTCATATAAGAATCAATGTGGCACCTCATTTCTCTAATTTTATCTTTCCTGTCATTCCGACTCAAATAGGTTGGTGGATGAAGTATTTCACGACACTCTTAAAGTGGGAGTACACATATTTACCAATAAGTTTAAACAAAACGTGTGTTGTCTGTCTACCAGACATTTCCAGCCCAGTCTACTAATCAGTTCTGTGACTCTTTCGTAAGGACTGTAGCAAGCGGTCACGAATCGAGCGGCTCTTCTCTGTACTTTCTTTATACTTTCGATCAACCCCTTACGAAACGGATCCCCAAACGGCGCAACAGTAGTCCAAATGTGGACACACAAGAGATTTGTATGCTATCACCTTTGTTTGCTCATTACAACTTTTCAAGATTCGACCTAGGAATCACAGCCTAGAATTAGCTCTACCTACTAACGAATTAATGTTTAAGTCCCATTTCATGTTCCTTTGTACTGTTACTCCCAAATATTTCACAGAATCGACCATACCAATAACTGAATTGTTTACCTCGCACTTCTGAACAATCAGAATTTTTTTTGGTAGTTATGTACATTGTCTTGCACTTTTTACAATTTAGTGTAAGTTGCCATTCATCGCACCATGCTGAAATAACAACCAGATCACACTGAATTTCTAAGCAATCGGCCGAATTCCTTACTTCCCTATAAATAACAGCAAACAATTGAAAAATGCTTTTCACTTTGTCTCCGAGATCATTTATAAAAATTAAGAAAAGAAGTCCTATTACTCTTCCTTGAGGTACACCCGATGTAACATCTAGATTAGAAGAACTTTTTCCTTCAACAATGACATACTGCGACCAACCAGTTAGAAAATCCTTTATCCATTCACAAAGCTGATCTGCTATACCATACGTTCGAAACTTCGCTTGTGTAGCAGAGTCAAAGGCTTTCTGAAAATCCAAAAAAAAAAAAAAAATTTGCATCGACTTGTGAACCTGCGTCAATATGTTTCATTACTTCATGTGTAAATAGGGGCAGCTTGTTTCACATTATCTTTCTTCCAAAATCCTTGTTGATTTGTTGTAAGCAAATTATTTTCATCTAGAAAACTCATAATGTTCAAGCATATAATATGCTCCATAACTCTACTACAAACAGATGTTATAGATATGGGATGGTAGTTTCCAGGATCACTTCGATCACCTTTCTTGAAAATCGGAGTTACTAGCGCGAATTTCCAGTCAGAAGGTCTTTTCGCTCTTCTAAGGATTTACTGAATATATCAGACAGAAACTGTCCGATTTCCACTAGCATACTCTGAAAATGCTCTTACTGGCATTCCATCTGGGCCTGGTGCTTTCCCCCACTTCAGGAGCTCTAATCGTTTTATGATACCTGCAGTATCTATTCGTAATGACTCCATCACTAACTAGACACAATGTGGGAAAATGGATATGCTATCCTTATTTTCATCAGTAAATGAATTTTTAAATACAGAATTTAGTACGTTAGCTTTTCGCGGCTTTCATTTAACCTCCTGAACCTTCACGAATTAGTACTGGAATATTGCTGTTGGTACAATTGACTTTTCGTACATAAGACCAAAATTTCTTTGGGATTTCTGTGCGACTCCCAGAGAGAGAGAGAGTTGGAATGAAAATCGTTGAAGGCCTCACGCATCACATTCTTAATACGTCCTCTTAATTCAGCTAAGGTTTGTAAATCGCTACAACACCTGTTCCTCCTTCAGCGTGCGTGTATCCTCCTTTGTTTTTTTTAGTAATCTTTTGACTTCACGTGTATACCACGGTGGATCATTCTCCCCCCTTTGTTGTCCACTTCGGTACATGTAGTTCCCTAACTTCCCCGACTTTACGTATAAATCGATTCCACATCTCTTCAACGGTGTCCTTTGTTGACTTGAAGATACGGTAATTATTCCTCAGGTAGCTTCTAAAACACTCCTTTGAGGCCTTACTGAATACAATCTGTACTTTTCCCCTTTTTCGCTTGTCATTAATTTGATAGTCACAATTACCGCTTTGTGATCGCTTATTCCTGTGGTCATTGAAATGTGGGTGAGTAATTCTGGCCTGTTGATAACTAGCAGATCTAAAATGTTTTCGTTACCGTTATGACACCGTGTAGGTTCATTAACTAGCTGCTCGAGATGATTATCCGAGAACAGATGGAGAATTACTTCACAAGCTGTCTTATCCCTGCTACCGGTAATGTGAACGTAATTATGCCAGTCAATATAAGGCATGATTGAAGTCGCCTCCTAGAATCCTAGCATGATTCTGAAAACGGCTAGCTATACTATTTACATTATTTCTTAACTCCTTGGAATCGGGTGTACGGTAGAAGGCGCTTATGACGTGTTTTGACTCAGCAATACCTGAGTTTAATTCATATGATTTCACAGATCAGTATCGACGTCGATTTCATTACATGGGAGGAATTTACTCACAGCTATTAATACCCCACCTCCACTGAGAATGTAATCTATCTTTATGAAAAACGTTTATGCTATCTTTTAAAGTTTCAGCAGAACTTATTTCCGGTTTTAGCCAAATTTCTGTACCGTTAACGATATCTGCTTCTGTGCTACAAATAACGCTTTCAAGTTCCGGTTTTTTGTTTACAAACACTTCTACAGTTAATTACAAGAATTTTTAACAGTCGAGATTCTTTTACGTTCCTCCTACATTCTGATGTTGCATCTGATTGGGTTGCCCTCAACTGTATTTTGTGATCCGGATCTTCCTCCCTCAGCCCAAAAAAAAAAAAAACAACTGTGCATTCCACACAGCCCCTGCCACCCATGTAGCCGATTCACGTGTGTAGTGCACACCTGACCTATTCAGGGGAACCCTACATGACTTTGGCGAAGATGGATAAATCTGCAGGCAATATCAACACAGAAACGTCGTAGTCTCTGGTTCAGCCCCTCAATACGGCTCTGAACCAGAGGCCCACAATCAACTCTGTTTACGATACTACAAACTGTTAGCTCTGCCGATATCTTACGGCCAATCTCAACAACTGTTTCTCAGTTTGGGCAATTCCCCTGACACCACAACCTCCTCTGAACTGCATAGGTGGGAATTAGCCTACCAGAATATCCTCAACACCAGACATTCTCCACGCCACAATCTCCAACAAGTCCCACCCACCTGACCAAGCACTTATTACTTATATTTTATTTTTCCTACTTTAAGTTTACATCCTCACTCAGTAATTAGGTTGGTTTTGTTCTCCCACTTCCAAAGATAATATACCTTCAGCATTATCAATATGCCGGCAATGCTTTGCAACCTCCATTCACCAGCCTAGTGGTTCACTTCTGGCAAGAATAAGGCTCGTCGCTGAAATATTGCATCTCTTGTGTTTGTCTTTTTATGTTCGTCTTTGCCAGTTGCCATCATCTGTGGTAAGTGTTGGGTCTCATTTCCATATCCTTCCTTAGTTTTATTGCCTTAGGCATTTTCATGCTTATTGTATATGTAAAATCAAGTATGACAGTAAGCTTTTTTTAATTGAACGATGCATGCAACAGCAACTCTATTAGGAACTTCTCCATCTGAGGTTACATGCGAGATTCTAATACGACCAGACATCAAGACCATGCCACCAGAAAAACATAACTCATTGGTTTGGGTATTAGGACAAGCAGTGTACAATATTCTAATAAAAAAAGCCTAAGGATCTAGAAGATTATTTAACCACACTTAAAATAACACTTTGGAATTTAAAAAATTCAACGAGGTACAAACGCCACTTCGGAGCATATCTGGATGGACTTCTTCTCCATGACCAATCTTGATGACGCATATATTCAGCCCATTCACTTGACCAGAGTACTCACATGATGTTCTGTAACGTAGAGTGTATTACGAAACTTTAATCTTGTAATGTAGAAATGTTGTAATGTTGGTAATGTTGTAAGGTTTCAATAAACCTATATTTAAAAGTTAAATAAAGTCTAAATGGGAAAGGAGCAAATACTTTAAAACTACAATGCTCAAATGCCACTATGCATAAACGAAAGCGAGGGTTAAGTTTAATTGTGTAAAGAAAGTGAAGTCAGAGTTCTCGGGGGGGCTCAACGACTTGTGACAATGTTGTTAGGAGAGGATGAGGACAAGGAGAGGTAAGGAATTCTGCCATGGCCTTTTGAAGGAACCATCCTGGCATTTGCCTGGATCAATTTTGGGGAAATCGTGCAAAACTGAAATATTGATGACCAGATGGGCTTTAAACCCGCCTCCTCCTGAATACTATGCCTGAGCTTCATCGCTGACCCAGCAGGGTCGTATGTTAGAAAAACAAGACTAAAAATAGCAACCTCCTATTTACTCCTGCAGAGGAACTGTTGTAACTACAAGAACAATAACTATTATGTACATTTATGAGGCATGCAACTTATAGAAGAAAGATTTATAAAGAATAGCTATGTGATCATTAATAAAATATCATAATCATCATCATGATTAGAAGTTTCCATTTTTGTGGGTCATCAGGCACATCCTCTTCCGTAAATGTCACACCAACTTTTTCTCTGCACCACATCTTCAACAACCTTTGCCTGGTCTTCTACATGGTATTCTGATAGATCTTGCTTTCCCATTGTCCAAAAGTGCTAAATCTGACACTCTTCCATCCTCCATCTTCATGATATGCTCCAGTCGCTGCAAGCTACTCTTTCTAAATGCTACTCTTTCTAAATTCATTCATAATTTTATCTTATCTTGAGATGTTCTCCATCCCAGTCAGGAGCTATATCTCTGATTCTGTAGTCCACTAATCTCTCTCTTTATCCAGGTCCAGGTTTCAGAGCCATAAGTCAAAGTATACATAGATGAAAATGTGAAAGTTCCACAGATTATGAACAATGATTATTTAAATACCTAAAGAGAAAAATATGAAATCAATTTTAATTTGAAATCAGGATACAGAACCAGAATAATACAATACAATATACAAGAGCAAAGAAACACAAAATTATCCCTATGGCAAATAAAATATTCAACCACAAATAAAGTAAATTTTGAAAAATTCCACTGTATAGATTTCATAACAGTGCTTACAGTCGGTTACAATTATGTTCAAATTAATGTTGATCATTCAAAGATTACACAGACTGAATTAAAAATAGGTATTGAGTATACTCTACTTTGAAATCAAAACAGCTCAACTTCAAACTTCCAACATTAATACGACTGTCTGTAAAGAACAGGATGGAACATGAAAAGAATTAGTATCTAGGAACCAAATTTCACCCCTTCCATCTACCAACTCTCTGCATAAGAGTTGTCTGATAAGTTAGCAACTTGCGTGAGATCTGTCTCTAGTGTGAAGTTTAGTTTTATTTTTTACATTTGCAGTTTGTTTCAGACCAACACAGATTTTATAAATGGTTTACTCAATTGTGTCATGGCTGACAAACCAAGTTATTGAGAAGGTCATTACACTGATATGGAAAAAAGTAAAAAACAAATTGTTCGTCCCCGACACCATTCCTGCCGATTCTTAAGAAAAATGGCCCCCTGAATATGAATGAGACCCCCGTTTTCCCTATCACTCACACTTTTGGGGGGACCCTCCCCCCAACTATTTTTTCTTCAATTTTTGATAATTTGGAGGGATGAAAAGGACTATTTTAGCCTTTACATTTCTTCTGAGGGGCTAGAGAGGTGAAAAATGCTAAAACATTAATGTTTGTAGCAAGGAGGTAAATTTGGGGAGGTTGGGCCCTTAAATTGTAAAAAATTTTAAAAAAATATTGATTGTTCCTGCTTCTTTCACAAATTTTTTCACTTATTTTCTACATATTCCAGCCTCCCCCATCCTCCTCCAAACACCCCAAAAATTATACAGCAACAATAAGTAAAAATACATAGCAAGAGTTCAGAAGATTCACTGTATCACAATGCCACTCTCAAAATCTCACAGCTACAGATCTGCCTAGGAATATAACAACTCTGTAATTACAGCTACCTTAATTATAATTACAAACAGGTTACATGTAATTATAGAGCAAGCATTTCATCTTTGCCCTGACTTATCATCTGATGGTTCAGACTGTGACTCAAAGTCTTTCTAGTCAGTTTATGGCTCTAGATTGTAGGTTCTCGGGGGCACGGGATTGGAAAAGATTCCATGTGAGGAACTGGTATTAGAGCTGAAAAGGTATTAGGATACTGAATTTTATGCTTACTTTTGCTAAAGAACCCAACAATTGAAGTAATACAAAAATAGCAGTCTGGTAACAAGGAATAATAGGTGCTGAGTAGCTAACAGGAATTACAAAATAGGATAGCGAAATGAACCCCTCTTACCTTATATGATGGTCCCTTTATCGACAGCCAAGACCCAAAATATACAATGTTATTCGTGTTCCTGCCTTTTTTTCTCTCTTTTTTTTGTGATCATGCCATGCAACCATCATCTAAGGTAAGTGGGGTTCATTTCGCTATCCTATTTTGTAAATATAAGTCTGCGAGATCACTTTGAGGTTCACGCCAAACCATGGGCACAGCATATGGTATTGATTTACGGGTACCATTGAGCCATTTGGTGAAGCTACTGTAACAAGTAGTGCAGAAAACTGTTGGAGCCCAAACACTGCCCTGATTTCCAACTTTGCAATCAAAGTAAAATTTATAAGCAGTTTTAAGAAGCGGAGAAAATCTTTCCACATCAATTCCCTGCAAGTACAGCAGATGCTATAGGGATAGTTTTTACATTAGTGTGGTATAATTAAACAGAAAATAAATAACTTTATACTAATCACAACACACACTCACCTACTGTAATTCACTTGAAAAAAGCAGAAGAGAAAATATCTACCATTTTTCAAAAGAACAGGAAGGAAAAATTCCTACGCAAAGCTGTATTTGTGAGGTACTGAGAGACAGCGTGGTCCAAACTCTTGCTATATATTTGTATTTATTGTTGCTATATTTTTTGGGGGTGGATAATGGGGACTATAAGTTTGTAATATGTAAAAAAATAAGTAAAAAAATTGTGTAAGAACCAGACACAATCGATAATTTTAAACGTTTTATTTTTATTATTTGCACGTAAACCCATTAGGACTACGCAAAGTACTCAGAAGCGTTTCTACGCTTTAATTTGTGCCCTTATTTCCTTCATTTTT
The DNA here is from genome assembly GCA_031002005.1 of Vandiemenella viatica. NCBI lineage: Eukaryota > Metazoa > Arthropoda > Insecta > Orthoptera > Morabidae > Vandiemenella > Vandiemenella viatica. The sequence goes on along the minus strand of JARYHS010012519.1, from coordinate 232,575,387 downwards.
ATTTATTTATTTTACAATTTAAGGGGGGCAAATTCACCCAAATTTACCTCCTTCCCACAAATGTTTCACGTCTCTAGCCCCTTGTAATATAATGTAAAGGCTGAAATAATCCTTTTCATCCCTCCAAATTATTGAAAATTGATAAAAGGGGTGCATCCCTAAAAACTGTGGGTGATCGGGGAAAATGGATGTCATATTCAGATTTAGGAACTCATTTTACATAAAAATCAGCAGCAATGGTGTAGGGCCAATTTTCATGCAGACCAGTGTTATTTACACAAAGTATTCTGATTTATAAGAATGTTTTACAGAATAAAACTGAGTTCTAAAACTTCCATTTCACAAGCATCTGAGCTGAGAAGGAGCACCTGTTTGCTTGCGGAACTGCTGTAGTGCAAATAAACAAAAATTCATATGCAACAGGCCAAAGCTGCTAATCTACGATATTAATAGGAACCGACTTCAGCATGGTAAAATCTATAAATTTATCTTTTACAAACAATCCTACATAGAAGTAACATCAAATCCTGCAGCTATCCACTAGTCTATCTGTTCCTAGTCAATTTTTACTTAGTTGTTTCCTACTGCATCCAACCATCCACATTTGAACACGGCTATTTGATTGGCAACAGGTTTGTAATAACTGTATTTTACTGCAGTCATCTCTGACCCTCATCAGGATAACACCTGTCATTCATTAGGTAGCGAAGTCTAACCACTCTCCGATAATGGATCTTGTAAGTGGTGTCAGTATATGATTAAATTCATTAATAAATAATTAGGTGCGGCAGAAAACGAGACAAGATTTCTGAGATAGTGAGAATAGTTAAAATCCAAGCAGGTTAGTCTACACTCACACACCCAGTCTCTTAACCACATCCTGTTGATTACCAAGAACATCCAACAAAGCTGCAACTGTACAGAATGTAAAAAATGATAAGTTTGAAAAACTGGGTTAAATCCTCCCAAATAATTATAATACCTATCTGACATGTGCAATATTCTACATGAAGATTTATTAATGGTGGTTAGCACATTTGCAAACAGCGGCTAGAAAATATTTTGGAGCATTGAAGCAGTATTCAGATCTGTACAAGTAGAATTTAAGAATATTGCTGCAGCATTATGAAAAATCTGTTAAAAGTAGCTTTCTCCAGCCACATATGCTTTGAAGCAAACTATAATGGGTTTCACAGCTATTTATGTCATGACAGATTCACACAGCACAATGTTAGGCTAAAATAAATGGTCACTAGACCACATTGTGTGTCTAATTTGCATCAATTCCATATTCAACTGATCAAGTGGCCCAATTTTGGTCAAAAATCCCAACTCTTCCATCGTAGCAATATCATCAAGGGCTTTGTAAGTACAAGCCATTAGGGATTTTTTGGCGTAAGTTACAATTTGGTAAAAGATGTGGAAATGTTGATCCATATGCTGAAAATTGAGACTAAATTTGCCATTTTCCCATAATTTGGAGGGGACGAGAAAGCCTACATAGAAAACATTGTCACAATAGTGCAACCTTGGCGTGGTTACAGTAAAAAAGGTATATATGACCCTGAGAACTGAAGAGAGAAGAATAGGTGACAAGAAAGAGTGCTCCCAGAAGTTTATTGCCACAAGTATGCTAGTCAAAGTAGTCGCACTGCGCTGCAATATACTGCACTAGGGTGAAATATTTTTTGATGAACTAACTTCTTTTTAGAATTTCTTTGTAATATTAACATTTCTAGTGGGAAGTTCAGAATGAAAACTGGATGGATAAATGGGCAGGATATTCTGAAAAAAATGACTCGATGGCAAAGATTATTAACAAACAATTTTAAGCAAGCTGAATCTGCAGGGAATTTACAAATTAAAATAAAGGAAAGTTAAGAAAGATTTAGGGAATTTTTTTATGAACTAAGGTCAGATGTTAGAAACTAGAATTGGGGGAATTAAAGAATATAAAAGGCAAATAAAAAGGTGGAAAATATAAATGAAATGTTGGGGAAGGTTATGTTTAGAGGGAGATCCAACAAGTGGTTGGAAAATGTCGGAAGCAACGAGTCGGGTTGCGGGTACAAAAGCCAACAAACATAAGAAACTACAATTTAAAAAACCGATATACTTGCACCTAGAGAAAACACACACATAGTAAGTTAAAGTAAAATTCAAGTTAACATATAAAATGAAATCAAGGGAAGATAACATTAGAACCAATATAAATTTGGACTAAGTATAATTGCAAAATTGAAATCCTTTTAACGTCAAAGAACATTCTAGGATTCTGAAGATAGTGGAGATGGATTTATTGGATTCTGGGATTAATTTGGATGTGTTCCATGAAGTTGCAAAAAATAAACTTTTTAAAAATTGTGAAATCTCAGATGATATAAGAGAGAACTGCTGATTTTTAACAGAAGATATAGTTAAGGTGGGGGAAACCACAACAGCAAGTTTTACTCGATCTAGTAGTCAAGACACTGAGTGTGCACATGCAAGCAAGCTCTCAAAACAAACTTTGCAGTGATTATTATTTTGACTAAGGACGTGTGATAAGTCTTCTACTTTTTCCCCTAATCTAGTGACAGTTTCAATCTTTAAACAAAGAAGTCTTATAAAAACAATGCCTGATAAGAACACGCTTCAATAGGTATTTTTTCTGAACATAAGGGCGTTGTTGCTTTTATTAGAAGGAGCGAGGTGAAAACAACCTGCTCAGTGCCATGGTAAACTTATGGTAACAGGAAGTCTAGTTGCATTAATACTTACACGGGTCCAGCATTCCCTGGCCTGCCCCCCAGAGCCCCCCATCCCACTCCTGACAGGTTTACAATGAAGTCCTGAATCAAGTGCTCTATGGGTGCCAGCTGAGCACGTGCACGTATCCTGCAACAAACCAGCACAGCAATCACAAATGGGGGCAAACTAACAAAATACCTCTCTCTGGGAATTTTTGTCCAATTTTCTACACCCAGACAAACTGACTGACCAAAGTTAACTAAACACTTACAGCACAGTTGTTACAACAAAGGACAAAATTACATAGCAATAATGTGACAATCTTTCATTCGATATTTAACAAATATATTACATTTTGTCAAAACATTTAAATGTGTTGTAAGGAAACACATTTTTCTACTTAAAGAATTAATAATTAATGTTTCTTTTCCATTTTTATGTTATTTCTATGACTGGGTATAGGAAAGTCTCTGAACAATGATCTGTGAGTGTAGAAGATCTTTGGCAGAGAGCAAAAAAAAAGATGAAAAAAGTGGCGCAGCGCAGATTGTAAGACAAACAGACTTAATTAAAAGAGAGAAAAAATAAAACCAAGTGGAAGGTTTGGTTGTTTATTTTTCTTTTTTATGAATGGTATAGAAGAAATGTTGACACCATCAATACAAACAAGAAGAAAAGGGTAGATAGTAAAGATATTATAGTGTCTACAACAGCAACATAATTTTTGTCAAATTCCTGTAGTAAAAATGCCAAGTTTCATTTCAGCCAGACACTTTGGAATATTACATTTATGCAATTCGTGTCATCAGTTAAAATTTCCACAACATGAATACATTAATTATAATAATAATTACATTATTAATTTATTTGTGCAAAACTTCATTCAACAGAAAGCGTTATACTGCACTCATAATAATGGCAGTTATTAAAGATAGTAATCGGCAGCAAATCGAGCAGAAAGACCAACACCCATCAATTCCAACATACGAATTTCTCTGGGCTCTTCTCATATTCGACATTTCTTCAGCTAGTAAAATCCAAACATTTCAGTATGCCTTTCTTTTAAACAATTTGAGAAGTTTGATGAAACTCAAATGATCTGTTGCAGTAACTGTTTTCAACTAATAAAGTAAAGTTTCCCATTTTTCAAAGTGAATAAAGTTTATAGAAGTTTCCTTTATTATTCACATTTGCTTTATCATTTATCACAGTCCTTTGGTTTATATGAAAGATCATTCCAGTCAAGGACCATTCCACAGTTATACATTGATTTATTAATTCAATATTCTTATGATTAAGAGTAAATTCTACCTTATGGGACACTTAATGCTGGTCAACACTTTTCAATCGCACTAATGTCTTGACCCAAATATAAGTACAATAAATAAAACAGTAGCACAAGAAGAAAAAGAAAAACCCAGAGGTATGCATTAATTAAAAATTGGATCTACTTGGCTCCAAAACAATTATTTTTTTTAAACCTAGGTCTTTTTTTGGAGGGGAGGGTGTTGCATATTAGAAGACCTGCATTATTGTGGCTTACCCCCCAATTCAAACTGTCTACAGTACAAGGTCTGTCCCAAAGGTATCCGACCTCGCTTCATATTTCCCCGCTGGTGTTATTTTCCATCCTTCAAAGTACTCCCCATTTGATTGACAAATATGCTGCCAATGGCCTTTCCACTTTTGGAAGCAGTCCTGGAATTCGTTTTTTTGGTTTCACTTTTAGAGCGTTCGTCGTATTAGTTTTGAGTTTTTCTTTGTCAAGTCGGTGTCCTTTGAGCAGCACTTTTAATCTAGGGAACAGCGAAAAGTCCCAGGAAGCTACGTCAGGGCTGCATGGAGGCTGCCAGAACTGTACGACTTTGCTCTGTCAAATATTGTTGCACGAGGTTCGATGAACGTGCTGGTGCGTTGTCGTGAAGAAGCCAGTTTCTTCTAATTGCGTCACGCAATCTTTTCATAACTTCAAGATAATATTCTTTGATTGTCTGACCTTTAGGAGCATATTCGTGGTGCACAACGCCCACATAATAATAATAAAAATCAGCAACAACTTGACATTGCTCTGACTTTAGTGCGCTTTTTTCGTTCGTGGCTCTGACAACAGCTTCCACTGCAAAGACTGCCTTTTTTGTTCCAGGATCACAAACCCAAGAATCATTACCAGTTACAAACTTTTTAAGCAGCTTTTCATCATTATTGACCATTCCCAACTGTGTGTAACTGTCAACAGATGTGTGGTCATCTTTGAACTGCTTACACCACTCTTATTTGGGTTTTGCTCATACACTCGTCCCCAAATGCTGTCTTCTTCATTCTGATGGTTTCCAGACAACTCTTTGAGGTTGAAGCAAAATTTAATGCAAATTCGTTGCTCCTATCTTTCCATCATGTATTACGATAACAAAATGCAACGAACATACAAAACACTTTGCAAAAAAAAAAAAAAACTAAGGCACCCCAGTGACAATTGCGACGTCTACGGGGTTCGTGAAGTTTTACTGTTTACACTCATACCCAGCATATGGCGCTAAAATTATCAGCAGGAAAAATATGTAGGTCGGATACTTCTGGGACAGACCTCGTATGTATCAAAGAACTTTTTGATGTATGAGCTATCTCTTCCATTCAACCCTGTTAAAACTAGTATTATCTCCTAAGTGGAATTCAGTAAGCCTTTGAGGTCTGCCTTGCTTCTTTTTCTTCCTAGAGTTTTTCTTCCTAGAGTTTTTCTTCTCAAATGGCCTTTTAAATTTCTGATTAACACTGAGTGAACAAACTTCAGAGGGATTGGAATACCACCAATGACAGATTAGAAGCAGTTTCGGTAGTCAATCTTGTGAGCCAGAAATCCACAACTGTCATTTGCAGTGCTTTCATGTATATCTTCAAAATTTTTAATCTGTTAATTTCATTTTGCATGTTTATGACTGAAGTATGTCAATGTTTTCTCAGCTGGGTTGCTTGTTGGCCAATAAACTGAAATTTTCACATGCTGCAACTCTCCCAACATGCTGGAAGTAAATTGGCTGCCATTGTCTGACAAAATAACTTTGGTAATCTACTTTATCAAAATATTCTTAATGCATTTTGTCCAATGACTCATTTGCTGCGGCTTCTCTATGTTTGTAAAATTTTAAAAAATTTGATAATACATATATGTACAAGTGCAAACACGTAAGCAAATCCTTTCCACCTTAAGGAAAGAAATGTAAGATATCACCAAATTAACGAGTTTTCAGGATGGATACTTTGTATTAACCTTTAGACATCTGTCACAGGTTGCTATCCTTTCGGTAACTCCCCTTTCCCCTTTGTCAAACATTACATTTTTTGATGTGAGAATTAAGTCTTTCTCAGAGTATTTCTGCCAAAAATCCTTCTCACATGTTCTGCTGGATAAGTTCTGCCGTACACATTTCAACAACTACCTCTGCCGTCTTCATCAGGTGAAATGGTAGCACAGGTAATTACTGTGACAACACGGCGACTGTTAGTGAACAGATGCAAATGAAAAATGAAGTGAGGGAAACCATGGAAATAAGACAAGTATTGGAAATATTCAGGTGTGGCGTAGTGGTCCGAAGACAGATCACAGTTTAAAGAAAGTAAGCTATACATGATGGTACACAACAAGCTCTGACAATGAGATTTAGCATCTGGTTACCTATTTTGCCATCAGAACTACATTGATAAGGTCCATGCTTTTTATCATTATTGTGAAATCATCATCAACCTCAACAGTTTCCAGCCACTGGCCGGGTATGATGATGATCTGAAATGTACATTTAAAAAAACTGAACATAATTACTGTGCGAGTAAGGATCTACAAATAATTTTAGTCCAACTGGTAAAAAAAATACAACCGTGGAGTGTTTTTTCTACTGACCTTGGGCCTGGCCGCCGTACTTCAACAGTGCCTTCCCTGTCACGGAAGCGAGGCGCTCTCCTCTCTGCTCTGAAACCACGGCCGACGCCCATCAGGATGTCTGTGATGCGATCCTCCAGCCGCTATAAAGGAAATGTTTTCATATTCACGTGTCTGAGGGAACAACCAATAAGGTGATCTGTCAGTTTCAGGACAAATTATAATGTTCCAGTATAGATAAAGAATGTGCTTTCTACCTCTAGAGCTTTCAATTGTACTTGGATAATAATCAGATAAGTGAGATAAAATAAAAAGTGAACCATTAGTTGGCAAGGTGACAAAACAGAAATACAGCCAAAACAGTGTTCAATATTTGCTTTTATCTAAATGCACAGTCCTGGCATTATCTGCGATAAACAATGGCTCAATTCTCTATTCTTATTTGGATTTGATCGAAAGTATATTTTAATTCTGTCAGTGTCAAAATTATTCTTCTTGTGTCTAATTACTTATATAGACCTACTAGACGACCCGTGCGAAAATTTCGCGAATAAAATGCGATGAATAGTGAGGTTGAATATAATTTCACCAAGTTCAATCATTACTCTTCATACTCCTACTTCATTTATCGATTTTGGTTAGAATTCCAGGGAGATAAATGGCTCGAAACTTGACATTTTTGCGCTTTATGGGTCGAATTACGAAAAATTCCTTTCTTAAAATATAAAGTTACCACGGCGGAGACCTTATTCATTAATATGATACCTCATTTATCTATATCGGTTAGATATCAAGGGAGATAAATCGCCCGTGACACAAAAATCGGTAATAGAAAATTTATACTTTTTTCCTTTAAGGGTTGAATTCCAAAAACATTCTTTCTTAAAATATGAAGTCACAAAGCTGAGACATTACTACTTATATTCCTACTTCATTTATCGATTTTGGTTAGATATCCAGGGAGATAAATGGCTCGAGATACAAAAAACGCATTTTAGAAAAAGTGACAATTTTGCCAAATAATGGTCGAATTACGAAAAATTCCTTTCTTAAAATATAATGTTACCATGGCGGAGACCTTATTATTTAATATGATACCTCATTTATCTATATCGGTTAGATATTAAGGGAGATAAATCGCTCGTGACACAAAAACGCATTGCAAAAATATTGATACTTTTGCCCTTTAAGGGTTGAATTCCGAAAACTTTCTGGCTTAATATATGACGTCACTAAAGCGGAGATCTTAATCTTTAAAACGATACTTCATAAAACGGTTTCAGATAGGTATCCAGGGAGATAACTGACTCGTAACACAGAAAACAGCATTTTAGAAAAATTTACATTTTTGCCTTTTAAGGGTCGAATTACGAAAAATTCCTTTGTTAAAATATAATGTTACCACGGCGGTGACCTTATTCTTTAATATGATACCTCATTTATCTATATCGGTTAGATATCAAGGTAGATAAATCGCCCGTGACACAAAAATCGGTAATAGAAAAATTTATACTTTTTTCCTTTAAGGGTTGAATTCCAAAAACATTCTTTCTTAAAATATGATGTCACAAAGCAGAGACATTACTCCTCATAATCCTACCTCATTTATCGATTTTGGTTAGATATCCAGGGAGATAAATGGCTCGAAATACAAAAAACGCATTTTAGAAAAAGTGACAATTTTGCCAAATAATGGTCGAATTAAGAAAAATTCCTTTCTTAAAATATAATGTTACCATGGCGGAGACCTTATTATTTAATATGATACCTCATTTATCTATATCGGTTAGATATTAAGGGAGATAAATCGCTCGTGACACAAAAACGCATTGCAAAAATATTGATACTTTTGCCCTTTAAGGGTTGAATTCCGAAAACTTTCTGGCTTAATATATGACGTCACTAAAGCGGAGATCTTAATCTTTAAACGATACTTCATAAAACGGTTTCAGATAGGTATCCAGGGAGATAACTGACTCGTAACACAGAAAACAGCATTTTAGAAAAATTTACATTTTTGCCCTTTAAGGGTCGAATTTCGAAAACTTTCTTGCTTGAAATACGATTTAACCAAAGTGGAGACCATAAGCTTTAAAATGACACCTCATTCATTGATTTCGGTTAAGTATGAAGGAAGATATAGGCTTGTGACAAAAAAATACCTTATAGAAATAATATATATGATAATCTTCAACATTTTTTGTATATGTTTGATACAATGTCACTCATAAATATATTGTTAAATATTTAATTGTTAATTAAACTTTGCAGTGAAGTGATATATTATATGGGGTCTTACTATATCAAATAGGTTTAGTAAAAATTAAAAGCAACTGGTCCAGATTCATTTCATAAAGTTGATGTAACCAAGTAACTGTGAAACAGTACAATGCTCCGAGAAGAATGGCTTCCTTTGAACAGCCCCTATAAATGCAGGAATAATTTTATTGTACTGTGGAATAAGTATTAATGAACATGCTATTTACAATTTTTGAATCAAGTGATCAGCAGTATGATACACGTCTGTAAAACTGCAATTTCTTCGGACACCTTCGCAATACGAACACTTTCTCTAACAGCAGATCTGGAATTAATGAAACAGGTGTACTCCTCATATTTTCATTCAGTAATGTCATATGGCATAATTTTTTGGGGAAACTCTTCACAAAGTAAAAAAGTTTTCATAGCACAGAAAAGAGCTATTAGGTTTCTGTGTAGGGTAAAACCAAGAACTTCTTGCAGACAACTCTTTAAGAAACTCAATATTCTTACAATGTATTCTCAGTATATATATTCTCTCATGAGCTTTGTCATAGAAAATTTTAACCTGTTTACACCTAATTCACAGGTACACAGTTTCAATACAAGAAACAGAAATAACTTGCATAAAACACAAACATCTCTGTCATTAAATAACTGTGAACGTTTTCGCGGCGGCAGCACTGTAGAAAACACTCTCGGGATTCTAGCCGCGTCAAATAAAAGTCGACTGGCGACGTTTCGAGAGCCGGCACTGCTCCCATTGTCAAGCCCTGCTTAACTAACTAAAACTGCCTAGCGGTAGTCTCTATATAGGGCTACCGGGCGGGAGAGGAGGGGAACTCGTGCGGAGGGCGGGTCTGCTTGGTGACGTCATGTTCCGGTTGTTGTTATGCCCAAATATGGTCCGCTCCCGTGTGTTTCGTAATTGTCTAATAACTGGCCTCCATGTTTGACTTATGTTAAGTCCTTGATCCCGATTTATCACATTGTTATTAACCCTGATTTCAATCGCCTCTTTCACGACACTATCCCAAAAATGATTAGCATAGCAGAGGCGTGTCGTCTTGTCAAAGCACGGCTCATGACAGTTTTCAAGGGCGTGCTCTACTATAGCCGATTTTTCTTTCTGCCCCAACTTACAGTATCTTATATGCTCTTTGCGCCTTTCATCGATCGTTCTCAAAGTCTGTCCTATATAGGAAGAGCCACACTCACAAGGAATTTTATACACTCCAGGGGCCCGGAGATTTATACAATCTTTCGGGGTTCGTAATAACTGACGGATCTTAGGCGGGGGCCGAAAGATGGAGCGGAAGCCTTGCTTGTTGAGCAGCCTGGCTATTTTTGATGTCACCGCTCCGCAGAAGGGCAAAAAGGCACGTGGGGTTTCTCGTTCCCTGTCATCCGTTTTGTTTTTGTTTCTTCTTCCGCTAATCGCATGTCGAATTTCTTTGGAACTATAGCCATTGGCCCTAAACACGCGTTCTAAGTGTCGCAGCTCTTCTTGTAGATGCTGATTGTCGGATACTGCCTTTGCCCTGTGGACCAACGTATTCAGTACGCCGCGCTTCTGAGATGGGTGATGAAAACTAAGGGCGTTTAGATAACGATCAGTGTGTGTGGGTTTTCTATACACACTGTGCCCCAACCTTCCGTTCGGATTTCGACGTACCAATACATCCAAAAAAGGAAGTGCGCCATCTTTTTCGATTTCCATCGTGAACTTGATATTGGGGTGAACGCCGTTGAGATAGTTCACAAATTCATATAGGGCTGGTATCCCATGAGGCCACACGAGGAATGTGTCGTCAACAAATCTATAAAAACATTTGGGCTTTAAAGGGGCCACGTCAAGAGCTACATGCTCAAAATGTTCCATGTAAAAATCGGCAATCGCTGGGGATAACGGGGACCCCATGGCCACGCCGTCCGTTTGTTCGTAATATTTTTCTTGGTACACGAAATACGTCGACGTGAGCGTGTGTCTGAATAATTCCACGAGTTTTTGGTCAAAATGTTCACTAAGTAGTTCGATTGTTTCCCTTAACGGCACCCGCGTAAATAACGATGTGACATCCAAACTGACCATAATATCGTCACGCTCAAGTCTCATTGTTTTAACCACTTCCACAAACGCAGCAGAGTTCTTAACGTGGTGTGCACATTGACCCACAAACGGACTTAACTGACGTGTCAGGTATTTGGCCAACCTGTACGTCGGCGAATCTATGGCACTAACTATCGGCCGCATCGGAACATGCTCTTTGTGTATTTTTGGTAGGCCATACAATCTTGGTGGTCTTGGGGCTCGGACTGTCAAATTCTTCACTGTTTCTTCCGCCAATCCAGCTTCTTTTATTAAAATATTGGTTTTTCTGACTGTCCGTGCCGTGGGGTCGCGCGGAAGCACACGATATGCCTCATCATCTAAAACTTCACACATCTTCTGGTGGTAGTCAGTGTTGGTCAGAATTACGGTCGAATTTCCCTTGTCAGCTGGTAAAACCACGATTTCGGTGTCTTCCCGTAAAACACGTAAGCCGGCTCGTTCAGCTGCGGTCATATTGGGCTTAGGTGGTCTGGCCCTCGTCAGGATGCGCGTTGTCTCCCGGCGTACCTCTTCCGCTGCGTCCGTTGGAATATTACGCACAGCTTGTTCCACTCCGCTGATGATGTTCATGATAGGCAAGGAACGTGGAGCCGGTGCGAAGTTCAGTCCTTTCTTCAGGGCTGAGATAGCACCTTCGTCAATTTCTTTCCCCGATAGGTTAATCACGGTTCGTCTGTCTTCGGGTAGCTGGGTGTCGCGCAGATCACGCGACAGGCGGTTGAATTTACAGCACTGCCTGCGCGTGGCCGTCCTTAATATAGAATTCTGTTGTCCGGTGGTGAAGTTGTCTACCCATTCCCAATCCAACGGCGAGAGGGATGCTGCTAATAGCAAATGGCGTCCCATTAGTTCTCTAGCATTTTTGTCGAGGTCACGGCGAGTTTGACGAATCCTCTCCCTTACAATCGCCAGGCTGGTGCGGCGTAAAATCTTCTTCATGGCAGTAGTGTTTGCCGGATGGTTTACAACGGCAAACCGTGGCACTGTTTCGGTGTCTCTACACCTTAACAGGAAGGCCAGCGAACTCAGTAGTTTGGCCTTCTTGCAGCGCAGCTTCTCCAGATGTTTAACGCTGCGCGACATATCCTCCCCGTAGAGGTATGTTAAATAACTGTGAACGTTTTCGCGGCGGCAGCACTGTAGAAAACACTCTCGGGATTCTAGCCGCGTCAAATAAAAGTCGACTGGCGACGTTTCGAGAGCCGGCACTGCTCCCATTGTCAAGCCCTGCTTAACTAACTAAAACTGCCTAGCGGTAGTCTCTATATAGGGCTACCGGGCGGGAGAGGAGGGGAACTCGCGCGGAGGGCGGGTCTGCTTGGTGACGTCATGTTCCGGTTGTTGTTATGCCCAAATATGGTCCGCTCCCGTGTGTTTCGTAATTGTCTAATAACTGGCCTCCATGTTTGACTTATGTTAAGTCCTTGATCCCGATTTATCACATTGTTATTAACCCTGATTTCAATCGCCTCTTTCACGACACTATCCCAAAAATGATTAGCATAGCAGAGGCGTGTCGTCTTGTCAAAGCACGGCTCATGACAGTTTTCAAGGGCGTGCTCTACTATAGCCGATTTTTCTTTCTGCCCCAACTTAAAGTATCTTATATGCTCTTTGCGCCTTTCATCGATCGTTCTCAAAGTCTGTCCTATATAGGAAGAGCCACACTCACAAGGAATTTTATACACTCCAGGGGCCCGGAGATTTATACAATCTTTCGGGGTTCGTAATAACTGACGGATCTTAGGCGGGGGCCGAAAGATGGAGCGGATGCCTTGCTTGTTGAGCAGCCTGGCTATTTTTGATGTCACCGCTCCGCAGAAGGGCAAAAAGGCACGTGGGGTTTCTCGTTCCCTGTCATCCGTTTTGTTTTTGTTTCTTCTTCCGCTAATCGCATGTCGAATTTCTTTGGAACTATAGCCATTGGCCCTAAACACGCGTTCTAAGTGTCGCAGCTCTTCTTGTAGATGCTGATTGTCGGATACCGCCTTTGCCCTGTGGACCAACGTATTCAGTACGCCGCGCTTCTGAGATGGGTGATGAAAACTAAGGGCGTTTAGATAACGATCAGTGTGTGTGGGTTTTCTATACACACTGTGCCCCAACCTTCCGTTCGGATTTCGACGTACCAATACATCCAAAAAAGGAAGTGCGCCATCTTTTTCGATTTCCATCGTGAACTTGATATTGGGGTGAACGCCGTTGAGATAGTTCGAACGGAAGGTTGGGGCACAGTGTGTATAGAAAACCCACACACACTGATCGTTATCTAAACGCCCTTAGTTTTCATCACCCATCTCAGAAGCGCGGCGTACTGAATACGTTGGTCCACAGGGCAAAGGCGGTATCCGACAATCAGCATCTACAAGAAGAGCTGCGACACTTAGAACGCGTGTTTAGGGCCAATGGCTATAGTTCCAAAGAAATTCGACATGCGATTAGCGGAAGAAGAAACAAAAACAAAACGGATGACAGGGAACGAGAAACCCCACGTGCCTTTTTGCCCTTCTGCGGAGCGGTGACATCAAAAATAGCCAGGCTGCTCAACAAGCAAGGCATCCGCTCCATCTTTCGGCCCCCGCCTAAGATCCGTCAGTTATTACGAACCCCGAAAGATTGTATAAATCTCCGGGCCCCTGGAGTGTATAAAATTCCTTGTGAGTGTGGCTCTTCCTATATAGGACAGACTTTGAGAACGATCGATGAAAGGCGCAAAGAGCATATAAGATACTTTAAGTTGGGGCAGAAAGAAAAATCGGCTATAGTAGAGCACGCCCTTGAAAACTGTCATGAGCCGTGCTTTGACAAGACGACACGCCTCTGCTATGCTAATCATTTTTGGGATAGTGTCGTGAAAGAGGCGATTGAAATCAGGGTTAATAACAATGTGATAAATCGGGATCAAGGACTTAACATAAGTCAAACATGGAGGCCAGTTATTAGACAATTACGAAACACACGGGAGCGGACCATATTTGGGCATAACAACAACCGGAACATGACGTCACCAAGCAGACCCGCCCTCCGCGCGAGTTCCCCTCCTCTCCCGCCCGGTAGCCCTATATAGAGACTACCGCTAGGCAGTTTTAGTTAGTTAAGCAGGGCTTGACAATGGGAGCAGTGCCGGCTCTCGAAACGTCGCCAGTCGACTTTTATTTGACGCGGCTAGAATCCCGAGAGTATTTTCTACATCTCTGTCATTAGTACAAAGAGGAGTTAATTATTCTGGGATACATCTGTTTAATAAACTACCTAATCGTATAAAACAGCTTTCAGATAATAAAGATGTATTCAAACAAAAACTTAGAGATTATCTTATTGGCAACTCCTTCTACTCCATTCAAGAATTTGAAGAAAATAATTAATTGTATTCATTATGACGTTTGCAAAACTCAGTTGCAAAAATGTATGTTTATTATTATTTCTTGTATTTGTAAAAATATGTATATATATATATTTATAATAACAATGAGCAGGAAAAAGCTTTAAGGCAATAAAATTAAGGAAGGATAGGGAAATATGACCCCGCACTTACCACAGATGAAGGCGGCTGGGACGACGAACAAAAAACAAACACAAGAGAAGTGCAATATTTCGGCCTACAGCAGCCTTAAACGTGCAGAAGGTGAAGCCCCAGGCGGCGTCACATGTGTACACATAGACATCTGTGGTAAGTGCTGGGTCATATTTCCCTATCCTTCCTTAATTATATATATATTTACTATGATATGACTCATATTATGTGTATATGTATCAACAATGACATGTTTCACATCCCAGAGGAACTTCCTCAGCAGGGATCCATGGAACAAGATTGATAAATAAATAAATAAATAACACTAATTTTGCACAGCTTAACTGTCGGATGATGCTTTCGACAGAGTTCTCTGCTGTCATACTCACGTTGTGCGCGAAGCCAGAAGCTGACACATCACACTCATATCCCTACCCTGTTGGTACTTTGTAAATACAGTAGAATGATATGTTTTAAAACAAATTCAAATTTATATTTATGACAAACATTCTCGGAATTATATTCTCTTCTGTTACAGTAGATAAACTACTATACCCAAGCAACTTGTTGCGCATTTCTTACGTACAGTGGATATATAATTCGAGCAATACGTATCCCCCACAAAGTGAATATATGTAGGTTGTGATAAAATGGTAAATAGTCTACTTCAAGAAAATAACTCTTTCTGAACACAATCCTTCCTGCATGAAATTTTACACTTTGTGTTAATTTAATGACTGACAAAATACTGGTAAAACATTTTTTCTGGAATGTTCACGTGGCTCCCAAAAGATAAAATATTAAAAAGAGATAATTTGGATTGGACATGATGAATGCAATGCACTGAATGATTCTCAGTTGGGATACAAACATCGATAATTTTGACTTTTAGTTACTCTTGCCATTGCTGTGATTTCAACTTTTGAACATAAATGAAGCAACTTTACCATATGACCTGAATATGGTATAAGGAAATATATCCACAAAAATATCCATAAAAAATATGAAAAAAAAGCATCCAAATCTGGATGCCCGGACGGGGATTTGAACCGGCATCCTCCCGAACGTGAGGGCCAGAGTGTTAACCACTCAACCGCCACGCTCGGACCACATTCCTGATTAACAGTCATTCCTACACCACCCACCCTCCATAATGTTCTGCTGTTGTTAAAGGGCCAAGACATGGAATATATAATGTTATTGGTGTTCTTGTCTTTCGTGTGTTCACGCCATACTACCAGCTAAGGTAAGTGGTGGTTCATTTCACAATTCTGTTTTGTAATTCTATATTTATTTTTAAAAGAAACCTTTATGAAAAGCAAAAGACTAAACTGAAATAACAAAAGCTAAAAAATAACTATGGTATTCAGCTGCAGATGATCTATAAACTGAAGTACAATTGCATGTGCAGCTAACAAGCAATTTAGTCTATCTGTAAAAACTATTAAAACAATAAGGTATGACCGGTACGTAAGAATACAATTTGGAAACCTGTGATACATGTGTAGGGCATAATTAAAATTTATAGCAAATTACAAAAGAATGGGTATTCACCGATGTTATATATGTTTGTTCCCACTGAAAACATTACAGTTCCATATCTTACATTTCAAAAAAACACCAAGGATTCTGCAATACTGTTAACAATCGTGCAAGAAAGCATTAGTTGATTTCATTATAATTAAGTAAATTCATTTTAAGTCACATTTTGCCATGCTCAAAACCATCTGGAGCTTAAGGAAAGTTTCTCAGTAACAAATTAAGACATGCAATAATATCATTAAAATGAATTATGAATCATTCATCCATTATATGTACATGGAAATATATGACAACTCACATCCAAGGGGGCATCTTCCATTTCAAAATCACTGTCTTCAAGTTCAGGCTGTTGCTCTTCTAGTTTTTCAATGAAACCCTGATCACAATTTGGGCAAATGAACTCCTGCAAAAACAATTTCAACAGTCATTTCACAATCTGAAAACAATTTAATATCTGATTCATTGCTTTGGCTTAAATTAGAATCCAATAAGAACAGGGGGAAAAAAATCATCATCATAAACATTTCATTCCAAAATAAAGTGCATAAGTGGACATGAACTGAGAATGAGATATTTATAAAATGTAACGAAGTATTATGAGTGAAGTGAACATCAATACAATACAATACATTCATTTTCCATTGATCCCAATATAAGAGACTGGCTCTGTGGGATGTGGAAAGTTGTCAATTTACAGATAAACAGTTGCATAACAAAATAATAAGTACACCACTAAATGTACAGTCATAGTATACATGGTACATTAAACACTTCCATAACAAAATAATACATACACCACAAGATGTACAGTCATAACATATAAGGTACCATAAACAATTATGTAACAAACTAAATACATACACCAGGAGATGTACAGTCACAGCATACATGGTAAATTAATTACGTGAACTATATTTACACAAGATACTGGCAGTTATTTTTTAGATACCTTAGAAATAAATTCTTCGACAGAGTAGAAGGAGTTGTCAATTAAAAATTCTTTCAATTTTTTCCTGAATTTATTCTTATCATCTACTAGACATTTAATATGTGTTGGGAGCATATTGAAGATATGTATCCCTGAATATCGGATCCCTTTTTGAACAAATGACAATGACTTGTAAGTCTCGTGAAGATCATTTTTACTTCTGGTGCCATAATTGTGTATTTTACTATTTGTTTCAAACAAAGTATAATTTGTGACTACAAAGGACATTAATGTGTATATATACTCAGATGCTAATGTTAAAATCCCTAACTTCTTGAACAGCTCTCTACATGAAGTTCTATTGCTAACCCAATACATAATTATTACACGCTTTTGGGCTCTGAACACTTTGTCTCTATGGGTAGAATTGCCCCAGAATATTATTCCATATGACAATAAGGAGTGAAAATAAGCAAAATAAACTAGCTGCCTCATACGGAGATCACCTAAAGCTGAAATTGTACGAATTGTAAACGTGGCTGCTCCCAATCGCTTTAATAAGTCAGAAACATGTACTTTCCTATTTAATTTTGATCAATATACAAACCTTGAAATTTCACACTCTCTACCTCTTGAATGGACTGGCCTGCAAATTTTATGTCTTATCAGGTGTTAATCTGTGTGATGTACTGAATTGCATATACTGAGTTTTATCAAAGTTTAAAGACAAGCCATTAGCGGTAAACCATTTATTAATCAGTTCAAAGATATAATTGAAATATATTCTGTAGATAAATCTAGAGTGTTTTTAATTCCTATGTTTGTGTCATCTGCAAATTGGACAAATTTTGAGTTTTTAGATGAAACACAGGGTAGATCATTTATATATATTAAAAATAATAGTGGCTCCAATATAGAACCCTGAGGTACTCCACATCTGATTAATTTCCACTCAGAAAACAGTGGACCTCTTAAGGCAGCCTTAAAATTCTCCATTGACACTGTTTTCTATTTAGAAGGTAAGAACTAAGCCATTTATTAACAATGCCATCTATACCATAATACTTAAGTTTCTGTATCAGAATTTAATGATCTACACAGTCAAATGCTTTAGATAAGTCACAAAAAATTCCCACAGGAATTAATTTATCATTTATTCCTTCTAAAATATTGTCAGTGAATGCAAATATAGCTTGTTCTGTTGAATGACCCTTTTGAAAACCAAATTGTGATTTAGTTAAAATATTATTATTTTTTAGATGTTCATAAACTCTACTGTACATTGCTTTCTCAAAAACTTTGGAGAAGGCTGTTAGTAATGAAATTGGTCGGTAATTCGATACGGCTGCCTTACCTCCCTTTTTATAGAGTGGTTTAACTACCGCATACTTAAGCCTTTCTGGAAAAGTACCCTCAAGTAAAGATATATTAAACAGATAACTTAGTATATTACTTAATTCTGTGGAGCACAATTTAATTAATCTGCTGGAAATCCCATCATAACCACTTGAGTATTTGCTCTTAAGGGATTCGATAATTTTTCTTATTTCTTCTGGGGTAGCTAATTTTATAGACATAGAGTTAAATTTTTTTGGAAGCCTTTTTTGACAAAATCCATACTGTGTGCCACTGAGCTATTAGCAGTCAACTTATCAGCAACAGATAAAAAATGTTTATTAAAATTATCAGCAATTGAAAAATTAGATTCTACTGAATTTTCTTTGACAAAAATATTATTACTTGTTTGATTACTGTTTCCTGTTTCCTTTTTTACAATGTCCCATATTGTTTTAATTTTATTTTCAGAATCATGAATTTTATGTTTGTAGTACATATTTTTAGATTCTTTAATAACCTTTTTCAGTATTTTGCAGTAGTGTTTGTAACATGTTTTAACATTAGCATTCTCATTGTTCCTAGAGGCAATATACAACTTCCTTTTATTAATGCATGATGTTGTAATGCCAATAGTTATCCAAGGCTTTTGTTCTGTTTGAGAAGCACGACACTTTTTCAAGGGGAAGGGGAAGTAAATTCAAACAATTTCTTATGAAGCTTATGATCTTGTGTGGGTGGTCAACAATGTGCCCAAAAGAAATCTGAAAGTTTCCAAGAAACAAATTTAATTACAAGTCAGCCATATACATACAATTCCTTCTAAATTAATACTACACTGCAAAATGCAACAATGGTTTCATTGATATGTATGCAGATGATCATTATGTACACGCTCTCCTACCTAAATCTATCCTTCAATGCTCAATACACAGTGTGGCTAGTTTAACTAAGAAGCATTGATCTACTGATGCTATCCATACATTAATATAGAAAATATACACAGTCATATTACAGACTATCCATTGGTCTTAAAATCTCCAAAGAAATTAAAAATGTGTCTCTAGTCCAACACCTCCTCTGTAGGGTGGTAGATAGGGTCCGACCGAATGTTCGGCTTCGGCCACCTTCGGCCAAAAAAAGCACCTTCGGCCGCACATTCGGCTTCGGCCAAATTCAGCCGAATGTTTGGCTGAAGCCGAAGTTTTACATCCAGCCCCTGAAAATGAACCAACTTTTACGAATACCGTCAACGTAGCGCGTCAACGTAGCGCGTCAACAGACGATAGCAAAGATAAAGAACCATTTCGAAAACATCATAAAAATCAGTGGGAAGTATATTGTGAAACCAGTGTTAAATACCAGAGCTTGATTAATTTTAAAAAAATCAGAGATCTTGTATGCTCCCAAAGATTTTACAAAAGAAGTTTAACAGTCTACTTTACGTGATATCGTAGAAAAAAAGTAGCGCCACCTTGGCCCGATAATCATCCGATTTCTTTGCATATTAATGTATTACTAAACATGTTTCCGTACAACCTCGTTGAAGGAGAAGGACTTCGCAGACTTAATTTTACTGATCCTCAAACTCGACCCTAGCGAGAGAAATATTTTAGAAAGTCTATGTACGAAAAAGTAAACAGTGAAGTTGCATTGATTTTAGAAAAAGGCTGAATGGATCAGTTTTACCACGAAGATATGAAGTGATCAAGCGAACACGTTTTTGAGTGTCACGGCACATGGCATTTCCAAAGGTTCCAAAATAAAAAAATAAAAAATTAAATTAGCTGTTAGTGTGTTGGAAGATCATACAAGGCAATATATTGCACAAAAAATCACTGAAACTGTTACCAAATACAATTCAAAAGAAAATATCCAATTTTTACTTTATCTGCTTTATGTCTCTCTAACAGCGAGGTCTTTAGAGACAGGAAAGGATGGGGGGCAAGGAATGGGATGGAATTTGGCCATGGCCTTTTGAAGAAAGCATCCCGGCATTTGCCTGGAGTGATTTGGGAAACCATGGAAAACCCAAATCTGGATGCCCGGACGGAATAAATTTTGGTTCTGACACCAGTTAACAGGTAATTTACCCAATGTGTACTCTCTTGGCACAGGCCTGTGACATCTTACAGTAGAACTCCAACTATCCGAACCAACTGGGACCGGACCCCATTCGGATAATCAAAAATCAGATAATTTGATTTTTTCCGAAAAGGGTCTATTTTAATTAATTACTGTATGTATGTTGAAAATAGGAGAAAAAACTATTTTTAAAGAAAAAGAGTTTTTAATTAATTAAATGAAAAGGCGACACTTTTACATGGTAAGCGCACTTACAAGTTCTGTACACTACTACAGTATGTACGTACCGTACTGTAAATAAAAGTCATTGCTTGCTGAACATTTCGGTCAAAGTAATGCTGTTTGACTGTATTCATACGTTTTTGGGCAGTCTAGTCGCACATCCGCTTGACAGTGGGAAGTTGCATGTGGTCACACTCGGATTAACGCTTCATCCACTTCAACGCAGTTTCAAGGCCAAAAAATTCTTGACTACCTTGTGGTCCCATGTCTGCTTCAACTTCCACGTTAAGGCCATCTTCTTCCTCGACACTTTCTTCTCTCACACATTCAATAAGTTCATCATCATTTAGAATTTCATACCCAGGCTCTGATGAATCACACGCCACCCACTCTCCTAACCTTCAGCACAAACTTCTTGAACATCCAGGAATTTTCAGAAGAATGTTTCTGAATTTCTCAAGTGACAAGTCATCCCCATCTTCTCCTGTCTCTTCCCTTTCCTTTTCTTGAGCTTCTTTATCTTTTTTCTCCATTTTCTTCGCTTCTTCAGTTGATATTCCATTCAACTTGTTCCACGCACGTCTTGATGTGACTGCCTTAAGCGATTCGGATAATCAGCAATTCAGATAATCGGAGTTCTACTGTACTTTAAAAGGCAGGAAAATAATAATAATAACCAAGCACCATCAATTGTCTTCTCTGTTTTTTATAACCGACTTCAAAAAAGGAAGAGGTTCTCAATTCGTCTGAATTTGTTTTTTTTTTTTTTTTTTTTTTTTTTTGATGTATGTTCAGCGATATTTTCGCCAATTTTGAACCGATTTAAATGAAATTTTTATAGTGGATAGAGTATACCTCCAAAGTGGTCCCATATGAATTTCATTGAGAAACCACCCCTTCTACCCCTTTACACCCCTTAATATTTATACAAATCCACACTTTTTATCCGATTTTGATGAAACTTTGGAAATGTATAGTAAAAAATAAACAGAAAAATACTGTCAACTTTTGGTTTGAAAAAACGAAACCCTCTCCCCCTATCCACCCCTTAATTTTTGCCAATGTTAGTTATATAAAGCTAACGTCGACACCATTTAACTGATCTCCATTAAAGTTGGCATATACATATAATTTTTTATGGAAAAGGTTTCTGACCCAAAAAAAATAAAAAAAATACCCCTCTTTCCCTTTACACCGCTTAATTTGTATACAAACTCACATTTTTTATCAGAGATCAATGGAACTTTGGACATGTATAGTCAAACATAAAGAGAAAAATGCGGTCAACATTTGGTTTGAAAAAACTGAACCCCACTCACCCTATCCACCCCTTAATTTTTGCCAATGTTATTTATACAAAACTGTTGTCGACATCATTTAACTGATCTCCATTAAAGTTGTCATATACATGTAATTTTTCATGGACTAGGTTTCTGACCAAAAAAAATAAAAAAGCCACCCCATCTCCCCCTTTATGCCCCTTAATTTTATAGAAATCTATATTTCATATCTCATTTTGATTGAACATTGCCAATGTTTACTTTAAAACAAACAGAAAAATCTTTTCATCATTTGGTTTGCCAAAGATCAACACCTCTTCCTCCTACCAACCCCCTAATTTTTGTCATTTTTTTTTTTTTAATAAAAAGCTATAGTCGCCACCGTTGAAAGTTGGTGCTTATATGTATTTTTTCACGAGGGAGGTTTCTGACCAAACAATCAAAAAACCACCCCCACTCCCCACTAAACCGTTTAATTTTTATACAAACCCACACTTTTTACCCAGTTTAGATAGAACTTAGCTTACTGTAACTGTAAAACAAAGAGAAAAATAACGTCAGCTTTAGTTGGCAAAACTGAACCTTTTTCTCCGTTTCCGCCCCTTGACGTTTGTCAATTTTCTTTTTGAAAAGCTACAGTTGACACCATTTGACTGATATTTATGAAAGTTGGCACATATATGTACTTTTTTATGGAGAAGATTTCTGACCAAAAAAATTTTAAAAAAATACCCTAGCTCCCCTTTTTCATCAATTAATGTTTGTACAAACCCACATTTTAATCCGATTTTGGTGGAACTTCGCATGTGTAAACTTTAAAGCAAATAGAAACAGAAACATACTACTCAAATTACTTTGACAAAAGCACAACCCCTATTCCCCTTTCTACCCCTTTAATTACTGTCAATGTTCATTATATAAAGCTACCGTTTCTATCTGGTTTTGAAGTAGTATGCACATGTAAACTTCAAAAGAAAGAGAAAAATACTGTCTGCATTTGGTTTAGAGAAGCCTTTAGTCTACTCAAAGCACTGTTTCTACCTGATTCTGAAGAAAATTTACACACATATATTTCAAAAAATACATAATAATTGTGTTTAAATTAGGTTGCAGAAGCCCAACCCCTCTTCCCTTCTAGCCCCACCCCTCCTAATTTCCAATGTTCTTTATAGATACCTACAGTTTTTATCAGATTTCGATGGAACACTGAAAATGTATACTTAAGAACAAAGAGAAACATTCTGTTTACAAAACCCAACTGCTCACTCCCTTACCCCATTTAATTTTTGTAAATGTTCTTTACACAAAGCTACAGTTTTTATCTGGTTTCGATGGAATTTTGCACATGTATACTTTAAAACAAAGAGAAAAATACTGTCCACACTACCGTAACAAAAACCAAACTACTCTTCACTTCCACAGCCCTTAATTATAGTTTTATACATACCTAAAAAATTTATATGATATCAATAGAAATTTACAAACGTATACTTTAAATGAATCAGAAAATACAGTCTACATTTGGTATACAAAAGCTTAATCCCTCTTTCCTTTACCCCTTCACTTATAATTTCCAATGTTCTTTACAGTTTTAAATAACGTCAGAATCAATTAAGATATTTTTAAGTCACTGCAGAATATTTATAAAATGTATGTGTCCTAATGTCTCAACTTGGACCCCAAGCTTTTATGTTGTGAAAACCAATTAAAAATCTATATTTCCTGTGTGATGCAGGAACGAACAGATATATTCCAGAGACAGATTTGTGTATGTGGTATGTATTAATGTCCAGATGTTACATGTTTCCATTATCGAGTAGCAGCTTTAACAGATGTTATGATTAGATCGAAATACTGCCTGGACCAAAATGCAGCATCCAATTCACCCCATTCTGAAAGTTGTTGTAAAGACAGATTGTTTTAAAGCATTCGCTTTAACCACTGAGCTACCAGGAAGTTCGCAAAATGAGAACTGCTGCGGCATATTTAAACACAAATTAACTGTAATACCACTAAAAATTTAAAAATAAAATAATTGTTTAAAAAACATAAAAACCACCTTCAAAAAAGAGCACTAAAAATTTTAAAATAACTTTATACCTTGCTTAGAAGAAAATAAATTTAAATGACAATATTTTACATTAATTAGTTATTTTTGGAGTCGGTGCCAGCCAAAGCAAGAAAAACAAAAAGATAAAAACAATAATAAATAACATTAATATATAAAAAATCATGTTACTACTTACCTACAATTAATTCTAGAATCATTTTTCAACACAACTGAAACATATAGATGATACACCGATATTATACTAACTATAAAGTGTTTACTGCATGATGCAGACACTTTAGCGCCAGAGATATGCCTGGATGACCAACGAGACCGATCCACAGGAAACATACCGTTAATTTGTTTCCCTAAGCTGTCTCCCACAGTAAAATTAATCTTCCTCACAACATGGTATAAAATATTTGGAATTTTTGTTCGTACTCTCGGTTCGCCTCGAACAACAAATAAAGTTCAGTAATTCGATCTGCGCGATCTGACAGCTGGCACCAACTCCAAAAATAACTAATTAATGTAAAAATTTCAATAACAGTAATATAAAATATTGTCATTTAAATTTATTTTCTTCTAAGCAAGGTATAAAGTTATTTTAAAATTTTTAGTGCTCTTTTTTGAAGGCGGTTTTTATGTTTTTTTAAGTGATCTGCTATACCTGGAATTCTTCCGAACTTTCAAATGATGGAGGGATCTCTATGAATGCCAAACGGGGTTTGTTTTAAAACACATTATCTCAAACCCTGTAAAAAAAGTCACCTGCCGTACTAACTGGCGACAGTTCTTATTTTCAATGTGTGTGTTCTTTTCAGTGTAATATCACTCCAGTACTTGCAAATAGGATTGTACATACATAAATCAGCTTTGGTTACCTCTAATACTTTAGTAGACAAATTATTACCAATACATTAGAAAACCATAAATATAATGTTATCGGATGATTAGCTTAGATAACGAAGTGTATTCAAATGGTATTTCAAGGATCAAATTCACTGTCGCTATGTTAAGGTGAAGAAGATGGAGACAATGAATTTCATTATCAAAATATCATTTGAAAATACTTCGTTAACTCTGCTAGTCACCTGAGAACATTATATTAATTCTCAATGCCAAGAAATAACTTCGTTCTTATATAAATTAGAAAACCGTTTAATTATTATTATATATATTGGATAAAGGAAACAAAGAAACTGCCGCGAGGCACTGAAAATAAGATAGGATAGGGAAAATAAACAGTTACCCGTCACTTACCACAGATGAAGGCAGGAGGGCGAGACACGTAAAAACACAAAAACAAAAGAATTACACAATATTTCGACCTTTCAGTCTTACTCATGTAGGAGGCGAGACATATGGCAGGGGGAAAGATGTGGTCACATCCGAGCCCGCCACATTTGTTTGGCATAGCTTATGTTTCAACGTTAAATAACACAGGAGCAATAAATGAAATTCTGAATGTATGATGACAAATCCCAAAGATGGAAGGATTAGATATTGCATACTTCGTACTAAACACACTACTACAATGTCTCTGACCATAGCCTTTAATGAAAGCAATAAGATAACTTTACAATAATTTTGCACATTAAACAAAAATTGAAGTATTCTTTCCTTTAATTCCGGACATTCAATTTTTAAACGCAATAGATAGCCATAAAAACAACAGATTTTCTTTAACTACGATCTCTGGCAGTAGGTCTACAACTACATTGTCTCTGCCTATCAGCATTAGTCTTCCGTTTGAATAAAATCATTTATGATAATATTATTCTGGATTCACTTTTGATATTTGTATAAAAGGCTGAATCTGCGGAGTTAAAGTATCTGACATTTCGAGCAGAAAGTATTGCTCTCATTTCCACGTTTAGTAAAATACTAGAATATGTGATTTCTGCTCGAATAACAAAGTTTTTGGAAACAAATAGCCTAATTAATAATAGACAATTTGGTTTTAGGAAGGGACTATCAACAGTAAGTGCAATAACAGAGTTTATAGAAACCCTACTTGAAAACCTCGATAATAATCAACATTCAGCAGCAGTTTTTATGGATTTATCAAAAGCATTTGATACAGTGTATCATACCATATTGCTGGAAAAAATCAAAATATACGGGATCAGAGGAATAACCTCTGATTAATTAAATTCATATCTCAGTAATAGGTGGCAGCAGACTGAAATACTTCAAAAAACAGTAGAGGAACACATAAAATTCAAATCGAAAAAAAGTTTAGTCAAAAGAGGGGTCGCGCAAGGATCTATTCTGGGCCCCCTCCTTTTCATCCTTTATGTCAATGATATACCTCAACAGGACAATAGCTGTACTATTTCATATGCTGATGATACTACAGTCTTAAGCTCAGATACAAATAATACGAGTTTACTTAACAGTATGCAATCTAATATTGATGACATTTACCATTACTGCATGAACAATATGTTGAGTCTAAATCCCTCAAAAACTGTTTACATCTTATTTAAGAAAGCAAGCACACTTGAACTAGGTAAAGACCTTACATGTGGTACTGAAAATATTCTACAGGTAACATCCACTAAATTCTTAGGTATCACAGTAGATTCTAACCTATCACGGGAGGAACATATTAATGAAACCTGTAAAAAGATAAACAAAAATTCCTTTGTATTAAAAAGATTATCTCAATACCTCAGAAAAGACTTTAAGCTAACAGTGTATTATGGATTGATACACTCAATCTTAACTTACGGCATCAAAATATGGGGAGCAGCTGCACACTGCTTCATGGACAGGCTATTTAAGGTACAGAAAAGGGTTCTTAGATTTATATTCAGTATAGTACAGGGAGATTCATGTAGGTCCATTTTCCAGCAGAATAAAATATTAACACTTTATGCCTTGTATATTTTTAAAGTAATACTCTTGGTAGTAAACAGCCCAGACAAAACAGTAACCAACCGTAGCATTCATAACCATGGTACAAGAGGTGAAGATAACTATTTTCAAATGAGAGTAAACAAAAAATTTGCAGAACAAGATCCATGTAAGAAAGGGGTAATATTTTATAACAAACTCCCCAAGGAAATAAAGTTGCTAAGAGGAGCTAAATTTAAAAGTGAACTAAAAACATACTTAGCTAATAAAGTGTTATATTCCATAAAAGAATTCTGATGTAGTATACAATTTATTTTGTCTTTTATGTGTGTAACTATTAGAATGCTATGTGTGTAACTAGTTTTAGAATGATATATATGTAAATAATGTGAAATGTAATTTAGAGGTAGTAATGATGTTAATTGTAAAAACATTTATCTAGTTATATACTTGTCCAATTCTGTACAAACTACAGGCACTGGAAATAAACCAATCAATCAATCAATATCCATTCACTTCGCAATTTAATCAAAGGCAAGTTTCTAACATAACCTAGCGCTGTTTAGTAATGTACTAATGCAATTTCTTAACCAAATTAATGAAGCTTGATACACATGAATCTTTTCAGAAGAATGAAAATAGTGTACGTGGAAATAAACTTCTACCCACCCGTTTCTTGGTAGGGGGCGGGAGAATCTAGGTTTGATTTAGGTTCGAAAAAAGTTGGAGCGAATTTTATGAATCTTTGTACAATGTTTCTCATTGCGGGAATGAAAATAACATACGGGTAAATCTATGCCAACTATACCAGGCAACACCGAGAACTTCACTAGTTTCCTAAACAGGAATGCATCAAGTACTCCAGTAATGCAACGTAATAACCTGGGACGAATACACAATGGTACATAAAAAAAAGCATTTTGTGGAAATGAACTGCCATTCGGTCGTATGACAATATTAACAGGTGATTTTTAACAGACATTACCTGTTACTTCACGCTAAACATCAGCTGATAACTAAACCCGTATTTGAAAACATCACATTTGTGGAGACATGTCAATAAATTTCCACTGATGATAAACATGCGTGATAAATTACAAAATAATCCTTCCTTGAAAAGGGGTAAAATTACTTCATGGACAATTATATGTTGCGCACTCCATTTAGAAAAACCAAGGGATTTGTTTGTATATTTGTCACATGGAATCACCAAATCTAAGTGCATTGCAATGAACTTAAATTGAATGAAATGGTAATTAAAATTTATGTTTCAAAACGTAAAAATATATTATATTTAAATATCTCATTTTAACTAAACACAAAAATAGATAAACTTTAAACTGTGTCAATTTAATCTACTGGTGAACTCAAATCTAGCAATAGCAAGGTCAGCTAGTATTAAATAAAACAAACAACAAATTTTATTTTTAATAAAATGAAGGATATCTTTATAATTTACAATTGCGGAGAACTGAATATCAATCTGCTGTGCAGAAAGTCAACATTTATGTAACTCTTGTCAATTGTTTTGATGCTGTTAAATATTGTGTGTGTATATATATATATAGCACTATGTCCTCGCAATTGTCTTGGATCACTGAATAGAGTACTACACTGACTAAAAACACACAAAGACTGCTTCCAAACTGGAATTGCCGTACTGGAATTTTTCCTTGTTAGTGAGGGAAATAGAGGTTTAATTCTAGATCATGACATTGTTATGCTACCAGCACTAGAAAATTAATATTAACCTCTTTAAATCTCAGTTAATTCCTTTGTTGTAATGTGTTCTGCACATTTTGACTTCTCTCCATAGTAATAATAATAAAAAAACAACACACACACACACAAAAAAATTTACACAAATAAGTTTTTTTTTTGTACGTAAATAACGCATTTCTACAACTTTAACAAAATTCTTCCCCCCATAGAACAGGTCGCATTTCAACCTAACCACAACCGCTGGGTAGGAAACAAAAGTTTAGGTTGACATGAAGGTTCCCAGAAGAACAAAATTTGTCTTGTATATTCTCACATATGCTTTGGAAACATGCACACTAACATCAAGGGACCTTAGTAAGATCCAAGCATGTGAAATGAAGTTTCTTAGAACGGCCCTCCAGAAAACTAGACTGACCGCATAAAGAATGATGAAATTAGATCAAACCTAGAAGCTAAGGGAATCCGCGGAAGAGAGACTTATGTCATCAAGACTTCAGTGGTTTGGGCATGTGAAGAGAATGACTAGTAAAAGACTGCCAAAAACTTATTTGGAAAAAAGGATAGTGGGCAAAAGACCAGTGGGAAGACCAAGAAGAAGATGGACAGACCAACTGAAGGAGGACGTAGAGAGAAGAGGCTGGAATTGGGAGTACATCACAGACAGAGAAACCTTTCTGGACAGGAAAAAGTGGAAAACAATCATCTATAACAACCAAGGCTCGTAAACCACACCCGGGAAACTGGAGATGGTCCCCGAACGATAATGATGATGATGAGGTTGATATGATACCTGCACCAACAATGGTGTTGGCGTAAAAAGTATTTACAGCATTATAGCAGTCCTGCAATATAGAATTAAACCAAGAAAGAATTTATTACCATTGCTTATAAAGAAATTTTCTTAAATGAGTAAGGAATATCGTGAGTCTTTGGGTCTATTGGAGATTGCGATTCTGGTAAAATAACATTGTGTCTGCGCGGAGTACTGACGTCACAACTCAGAATACGTGATGTGGGTATCCGGTGCGCAGGTTTCAACGGGCTGTTTTTGTTGGCACTAAAAAAAAAATACTTACTGAATACTAAGCTCTGAAGTACCATGAAAAAAATATTAGTTCCATGACAAAGCACAAAAATTGTTTCCCTGGTTCACAGAATAACCACATTTCAGTTCCCAGTTTAGTTTCTTTGTTATAGTAGCATGTTGTAGTATATGCTACAATTCATTTGAACATATTCGTTAACTCGTCATGTTTCCAATCCTGTAGTCAAATTATACATTAAACTTTGATACTCCACAGTGTAATACAGCAAGCTGGTGGCAACAGGAGACGAGCCAGAAGATTTCTTCTGTGTGGCACTATCTCGGAGTCAAGATGGGCTGCCATTTGGGCCAGATGACTCGAGGGAGTTGCCACTTATTAGCACCGAGAACTGACAGACTAGTTTTAAAGCCTGGCGGGAAAAAAATATACGACGTGCAACCCGACACTACGTGGAGTGAGGACTTAATTTTGTTTTGAAAGTTGAGTGACGCATCTGTTTGCCAAAAAAACAGGACACTATGGTTGGAGCTGACTAATTCTGACAAGTAAATTCCAACCCAAGAATTTCTCTTTTTTACGAGCTGTGCCGATGCAGAATTATTCATCTGCACGACGAGCAGCTGCAGGAAAATGAGAGAGAAGAGAAGAGGCAAGCCTGAAGGCCACTGGCATGTCGGAGGACGGAAAGCTTCACCTCCCATCTGCCAGCCATTTCCGACAATTGAGTGCCCAGTGACGTGTTTCAAGAGTGGTCCGTGGGCCTTTGCAGGTTTTCCACAGTGGGCACACTGTCACCGTAACATCACACCGACCAAATGGCAAAAACGAGATAGTTCTATGTAAATAAAAAACGCACAATGTTCATACCCAGTACACTATGAAACAGTTTTATTGCTTATAATTCTAAGCTTATACTATCACCACTGTGAACATTCGTCACATTTATAAATAAAATCAGTATGATACTCTGTAAAAATTTTGCTCAATTGTCATTTGACTTTTCTCAGATTATAATTAGAATTAACTTTATGTAAAAATCATCTGGATTTAACAGGCGATTCAGTCTGTATAGGGAACACAGTTCAACCTGGCACCCAACCAGTCAACCGCAAGACACTGCTACAAATACTTTACGAAGTACATTTAATGGAGTCATGCTGATCCAGAGTGTATTATAACCCAGTTTGTTTGAAAATAATGGTCCAGGCTGTATTACAAGGGAATTACTGCTTAAACATAATGGTCTTGTGGCTGACCACAGCAGCATTACGACGACATTAGTGAATGTCACAACAGACTCACAATCTCCAGTTCACCCAAAAAATTTGGGTTTTATCTAACAGGCAATACTGCTGCCTCACGACTGTTAACGTGTCGTCATCGTGACGTCACGTTCACGTACGGTCAGTTTTTGTGACTTATTGTGACCGAGCGTGTTATCGGACATCTGCTGCCGCTTACCAGCGGCCGCCTGCATCTGATCCGCCTTCGACATATCAGTTTATGTTGATATTGTACAGCTTTAAAAATTGACTGTACGTGAACGTGACGTCACGCTGACGACATGTTAACAGTCGCGAGGCAGCGGTATTGCCTGTTAGATAAAACCCAAAAATTTTAAAGCCATATGTAATTAGTTTCTGCTAATTTTCACAAAGACATATAATTCTGTTGCCAGATTGTGGAGCTTAAAATAAAAGATTATATTTGTGTTTCATCAACATTACCTACTGAACTTAAAAAAAAAAAAAGATTCCTTAATGCCCTCTGTTGACAAATTGATGTAATTACTAAAAATATGATACCATACAATGTTAAAGCACATATTGTTTGTTTTTAATTACAATACAATTAAGTTACTGCTTTAATTTCTTTTACCTATAGTTTCGTAGTTCGTCAAAATATTGAAGGGAATGAAAACTCGTACTTTAAAACACTTTCAAACGGGTGAAGTCTTAACTTTTAAACTCCCATACATGTACCTAAAAAGGTGCTTTTTGTTACAGGGCCACCCATATTAACACTACAAAATAGATGTAAATGAGTTACACAAAAATTATATCAACGTAGCAGCGGATGTTTTCTGTTTCTATCATCAATTACAAATGCTTGATTTTACTTGGACTAGGCACTTGTGTTGATTTAAACTCACGGTTCGATACTTTGTACATACAACAGGCAACAATTACAACTCTATTTTAAGGCTTCTTAAACTGAATATTTCAGTTTCAAAAATCTTTATTTCCCATAACCTGACAGTCTTAAGATAATACAAAAACATTTCAGTCACTTCGACAGCACATTAAACTTATGAAAGTAGGGTGTTTGAAGTCAAATTACTTACTACTTCAATTACGTAAATACTTATCACAAATAAGTTTAAAACAGCATAATATTGTATACCATAAAGGACAGTAAGATAACATGTCGTCACGTCAAAAATATTAGGAACATTACATTTCACCGTCTATGACAACTAGCCAATTATTGCTACAGCGTACTTAAGACGACGTTTAATTCATCTTACCGGTAAAACTGGCGTTATTTCAACACTACATTTGTGGCAAAAAAATCTAGACAGCGGCGGAGTCTCCACAACAGCTTCAGCCATGACTGAATTTTATACACCGACTTCAATTTTCACGAAGCAAGAAGGATGTTACAAGAGGTGCGTTCTATAACCAGATGTTCCTCAACGGTCCTCTGAAAGCTAGCTCTGTATAGCAAAACTATTGTGTCAATGAGATATCCAAAGACTTTGAAGTATTGTGAATGAAAGGCTATGGTTAGCATTTAAACAAAATTGTGACATAGTTCCAACGGGTGAAAATTTGGATCATTCTGGAAGAAAATAAATCCAAAGATGTAACTCTTTGGACAGTTTTACTATTCGAACAGAAGAAAAAGTTATTCATGGAATAATTATATCACTAAATTTTCGAAAGAACGTTTAAAATGTTTAATACCATGATTACTGATCTTCAATTACATTTTCACTTTCATCAAATAGATGTTGTGTAAATAAAGTTGCAATATTTCATATCTATGCATTGTGAAATTTCACAGTTGGGAGCGCTAGTGTCTGTATTGGTAAATGGATTGCAGTTTTAAGTTGTTTTTTTTTAATTATTATTTTGTTTGTTTTTAACTAGTGTGAACTGTGAAGTTGTAAATAAACCAGTTGTGTTTGAAGTGAAGTGTGGTGTTGACTCTGTGTGATAAATGGTGTATATCATTCACTCCAGCTAGAAAAAACTGGTAAACCTCCGAATTCCGAAATGTTTTGTTTGAAGTGCGTATAGGTTAAAATGCGTTTCGCCATGTATAGATATACGTTTCCAGTTCCATTAAAATTATTACAGAATGGAAAATACACCAAATGGAGACTCCCGTACATATCCAATCAAACCAAGGTACATTCCACCTCAGAATATTGTTCACAAGCTGAGAAAAAGAGAAACATTTGGTGCTGCTCGGCCAGGAACTCACTTTCATGTCGCTAGAGAATTCCATCAAAATGTTTTTCCCAACTTCACAATAATAAATATTGAAAAGCCACCCTGTTTTCTCAGAAAATTTAGTCCTGATGGGCACTATTTTATAGCATTCTCAGCTGACCAAACTTCATTAGAGATCTACGAATACCAGGGCTGCTCTGCTGCTGCAGATCTTGTTCAGAATTGCAAAGGTGAATATATCGGTCATGTTAGTGACCGTGAAAGTGATGAAATTCGTAATAATGTTTTCTCACGATTTTTCAAACTTAAACATACTGTCAATGTGGCACAAAGTGGTGAGCAGCTGAATAGGGAATGCAGTTTATTCACTGATGACGGGCGCTATGTTATTGTTGGTTCGGCCGCCTATATCCCAGATGATCTGCGACCACATTTCTACCAAATCTATACGAACAATGAGTCGGTAACACCTAATCCTCGTTCACCACTTGAGGATTATTCGTTACATCTTGTTGACATTCAACTAGGAAAGCTCTGTGACACAAAAGTGTTTAAAGTTGATAAAATATTTCTTTCTCACAACCAGGGGCTTTATTTGTATAAGGATACATTAGCTGTACTCTCTGTTCAACATCAGACAATTCATATATATCATTTGTGTGACGGAATATTTATCAAAGTACGAACTATTGGCCGCCATTGCTATGAAGATGACGATTTTCTCATTTCTCCAGTATTTAACCCAGGACAGAATTCTGTTTGTTATCGAGCATTTAGGGAAACGACCATAAATTCAATGAAACATAGACTTCTGGTGTTCCTGTTTCGAAGAGCTAAGCATATATCAGATGCAACTGGAGATCCATATGAACTGCGAAAATTTTATCAGTATTTTGACCAGGTAAATAAATTTTGTCATTAAATTAGTAGATTTAATTTCTTTGTGTAAATGAGTTGAAGTTGACAAGTCTCTTCTTTAAGTTCAAGGCTCTTCGAATGTGGAGAATGCAGCTTTTGGATGAAAATCACTTGCTTGTGAAATATGCAAGTGAAGACATAGTCACTCTGAAAGCAACTGAAGCCAATGCGCAGTCCTCCTTTTTCGTAGTATATAATATTTTCAGTGCCGAAGTTCTGGCAGTATATGAGAATACATCTGAAGAACTTCTAAATCTTTTTGAAAACTTCTGTGATTTATTCAGGAATGTAAAACTGCATTCTGAATCACAGTTTACTTGTTCACCTTCTAACAACATATATGCCAGGTAATTTAGCACATTTATATTAACTTAAAATGAGGGTTCTACTTTGTCAGAACTATTTAGCCTACATACTGCTTAATTATTGCAATACCTACCGTTCCCATCTGGTTCATCGCTGGTCCAGACATGTGGTGAGTCGTGATGTATTCACATCGCGTCTCATTGGGCTGTCTTGCGGCATATGTCTGGTCTATTTTTTTATGCCAAACTGTACTCCACAGACTAGAAACTAACAGCAGCATAAATGGTTTTTGCAGCATCAAATACTGCTGATTACTGTGATAGCAATGAAAGAAAGAGATTCATCATGTGTGAAGAATGTAGCCTGAATCACAGTAATATGTAACTGTAACACACGATATTGCAAAAGCCATATTTTCATTATTTATCTGTTGCTGTTACTATGGTCCAGGCTGCATTAAAACCTAAAAGAAAGAAAAAAATGCATTTTGATTATACACATGATTTTCATTTCCTATATGTCTATTACTAAAGAAGATTAAATGAGTCTAATGATATAGTAAAAATAAATATATAATTAATTGCTCTATCTTTTATTCAAATTAACTGGCCATTATTCAAGGAGAATGAAATTCATTTAGTCACAGCTGCCTAGATTGCAAATGAGTACAGTTATTGTGTCTGGAGTACAGTCCAGAACGGCCAGCATAAAAATAGACCGAGCGCATGCTGCAAGATTACCGTCTCATTGCCAAACGTCCACCACTATTCATGATTATACTGAGGAAAAATGAAATGGCTTTTAGGCAGTACAAATAACAAAGGTTATGAAAATAACCCATCACTTACCAAAGATGAAGGCTACAATGAGTTTAAAACACATGAGACGGACACAGAAATACAATATTTCGGTATAAAATCTTATTCACGCGGTAGTGATCGAGCATACCTCCCTTTCCTAAATGGATCATTTCCTACTGCATAATAAGGTTTAAAACCAAAATATTGTATGTCTGTGTTTGTCTATCGTGTCTGTTCATTAGGTTTATATGAAAAGTGTATCTTGTGTTTTGTGTTTGTGCTGGCCTTCTTGCCTTAATGTGGTGTGAGTGATGGGTTTTATTTTCCTTATTTTTCTGTACACATAATATTGGATATAATTTCAGTCTAGGCTGCATGGTTTGTGATACATATGGAACCACCCCCATCCACATGAAGTAATGGTGCTAACGAAAGCAAATTAAATTATAAATAAATCTAGTATCAGAATGAATTTGCTGATTGAGGCCATTGATAAAACAAAAAAATTCTGTGATCAAAGTCTCATTGTGTTTTATCAACGGTTTCACTCAAATATTTTCACGAACAGCTTTATTTTAAAACTAAATTTCTTGTGCTTAGTCTTGTAATTAAAGAAAAGACTCTTGTCATTTTGGTCCATGTTACATTTCAACTTGATCTTAACCTCCACTAATTTATTGCTTAAAAATCAAAGCTTACATTGCATGTGCCTGAATACATTCACTGTATCAAGAACTGAAGTAGACCCAAAGTGATCACTTGTTTAGTTATTTTTCACTAGCAGCATACTCAGCATTGCTCGGGAGCTGGATATGAAATTTCTGGTGTTTTATTCCATTTAATCGGATTGTCGGAAATATTCTCCATAACATTGGTAAGCCAGATGTAAACATTATTTCCCCACTTATTTTATATCATATGTGTGCAAAATTCCTTTGGTAATGGATAAAAATGGTAGATTTGTGTGTCGCCACACCATCTTTAAAACAATTTTTAAATGTCAAGTTCAAATTTCTCAGTCACTAATTGTACAACTGGAACTAGTTCGATGCCATATAGCAGGGAATTTTATGAGTTTTCGGAAAAACACCATCAACTTTTGTTGATTTCCACACCATTTTAAAGATATTTGCAAAAAATTGAACCCCTGCACATTTTCTTAAGAGAGATGATGGGCGAAAAGGATTGGGTTTTTGTAAACCAAATATAGAAAGTATTTTTCCGTTTGTTTTAAAGTACAGTCAAAGCTCTTTATTCGCAGTTTCAGTATTTGCGGATAAAATAATTGTGACAACTTTCTGTATTTGTCGCTTGAAATTTTTATTATTCATTGATCCGTTCAATACATTCAGCCAATTCGGTATCCTTTACTAAGGTGTCTGCATTGTTTGAGTATTACTGGCATGTGTCTATCTAACCGAAATGACTAAGAAAACAAATCCTATTGCCACCAAGCCTAAAGTTCATTGTCAAAAGCCATTGCTGCCGCTGTTCTGCTATGTCCTTTGAGAAAAGCCGCTCCGCCACAATCGGCCCTGAATCTATATTTACTTCAACTAGTCAATCTTTTGCAATAATTCTGAGTGATTAACATGCATCTCCTCTGCATTGTTCGCAACTTATTATGTCCAGCAAAAGCAAAGAAAAATTAGTTCCTAAGCAGAAAAAAAGTTATATTGCTGCTTAGAGTAAAAATATAAATGCTTGACAGTTTATGCCATGGTGAGACATTTCACCCATATCACATTCTTTCAGTGTTAAAGAATCAACTGTATGATTCATCAAGAAATCTGAAGACAAAATATGGACTTCTATAGCTTCAACCGCTGCAAAAATTGTCCGTGAATCAGCAATTGAAAAAGTGGAAGCTGCGTTATCATTATGGATTGAAGATCGTATCCAGAAAACAGTGCCCTTAAATGGTCCTATGATCCGCTAGAAGGCAAAGCGTCTACACAAATTTTAAAGAACCTGGTGGTGGAGGATTTCAAGCATCGGAAGGTTTGTTTAATAAATTTAAGGTATTACAGTCATTGCATAGTATCAAAATTGTTGGAGAAGCTGCATCTGCAGATACCGCCGCAGCGGAAATATATCCAGAAGAATATTTAAATATAATTGCTGATGGTGGTTACAAACCTGAACAAGTGTTTAATGCAGACGAAACTGCCCTTTTTCTGGAAAAGAATGCCAAACAAAACTTTCATATCAAAAGTGAAAAGCGCGCAGCAAAAGATAGAGCTACATTGCTGCTGTGTTCTAATGCATCAGGTGATTGTGTTCTTAATCCACTAATGCTTTACAAATCTTTAAAACCCCATGCTTTGAAAAATCAAAACAAGGACAACTTGCCAGTGTTTTGGCGTGCAAATAAGAAAGAGTGGGTTACAAGTGTAATTTTCTGTGACTGGTTCTGGAACTGTTTTGTTCGTGAAGTTGAAACTTATTTAAAGAAAAATAATTTAGACTTTAAGGCCATTTTAGTTTTGGACAATGCACCAGGTCACCCTCATGAGTTTGAAACTATGTATCCAAATACAAAGGTGAACTATCCTAATAAGACAATAGCTTTAATTCAACCTATGGACCAAGGAAGGAATAATTCAGGCCCTTAAACTCTATTACAATAGACAAATCTTCAAAATCATACTGGACACCATGGAATGCAATCCTTATATGAATGTTATGCAATGCTGGAAAAATTTTGACATAAGAAAATGCATTGTTACACTAAAAGAATGGTTGCAAGAAGCCATACACTTTGAAATCATGCTGGAAAAAACTGTGGCTTGATCTCACTGTCAGAAATGACAGATAATCTGTGGAAATTCAAACTTTAACTGCAAGCATATGCTCAAGTTGTGAATGGAATAGGACGAGATGATTTTGAACAGATAGAATCAAGTGACATTCAAGGGTTGCTTGAATCACAAGATGAAGATTTGACTAAAATCGACTTGGGGGAAATGTTAAATTCCCAACCTATTGAAGAGGCTTCAACGAGCACTGATGTAATAACATTTAATTTAAAAAAAAAAAAAAACCTGTGTGAAGATCTATGGATGGCAAATGAGCTTTGTGATTTCTTGATTTCTTCATGAAAATTGATCTGTCTATGGAAAGAAGTCTTGTTTTTAAAAAGACAAATTATAAATGACACAACTGAATCTCAATCTGAATTAAAAGACCTTTTAAAAGTGGCAACACAATAGAAAATTACTAAATTATTTAAGACATTGCATAAGCCTGACAATAATAATTAAAACAAGTTGCTTAAAATCTGTTAATAAATAGATTTTTTTTAAAAAAAACTTGGAACGTATCCCCTATAATTCCATTCAAATTACCATTCCATATTCGCGGCATATTTATGAAACATATTCCCCACAAACAAGAAGCTTTTACTGTATATGTGAATTACAGTTGGTGGGCTGTATACAAGATGTTACGGTTGAAATGGACTATGAAGGCCAAATTAAAATGTAGCACTTGATCTTTCCTAGGAATTTGCAGAGCGATCCATGGAAATGTGTTAAATAAGGTAAAAACCGTAATGAAGAATTCATTACAATCATTCACCAGGAAAGTCTCCGTTGTTACAAGGTAAAAAACCATTGGAGTGAATGAAAAGATGACTAGCTAGACAGAGAAATTATTATAAGTTAATCAAAAGAGGTGAAAATGGGAGTGTCACAGGGTTGTGTGTTGGGACCATTGCTATTCATTTTTGTAATGAATGATTGTATAAATGATTTAAAGTCAGAAGTTACATTGTTTGTGGTTGACATAATGGTATTTAATATGATCAAAATGGGAGAAGACTAAACAGCTGCAGGGTGACATGGATAGGGTCCTAATCTAGCTGGGTAAGTCAGCATGGAATTAAGATAAATGCCTGAAAGAGTCAACTTATTAGATACAAAAATAGAAACTGAAGATTGTTTCAGGTTATAGGGTGGGGGAGGAACTGCTTGTTTAAGATCTGAAGTGTAGAAAATATCCTGGCACAACATTTGATAAACTCACATGGGGCAGGTGGTAGGGAAAGGTTTCAAAGTGCTCCATTTATTCGACAGGGTATTGAGGGAGTTGACCAGAGAACTGAGGGAAATAGGTTATAGAACATTAGTCAGACCTTTGCTCGAACACAGTGGTGTAGTATAGGATCCACAGTTTTTGGGTATGAAGTACAGGAGTTGGATAGTATTCCATGAAGGGCAGCTAGATTTGTTTGCGGAAATTACCACAGAATGCAGTCTGTAACTGATATGATAAAGAAACTTAGTTGGGATTTGTTGAAAGACGGTAGGAGAGTGAATCGAGTGCTGGAAGTGTATAAGGCATGTATTGGTGATGAGGCTTGGAAGATATTAGTACTGAGCGTGGTGGATGAACAGTTAACGTTCTGCTCTTGTCTTCAGGAGGACCGTCCAGATTTGGGTGTTCCATGCTTTCACCAAATCACTCCAGGCAAATGCTGGGATGATCTCTTCAAAAGGCTGTGGCCAAATTCTTTCCCCGTTCCTTGCCCCAAGTCCTTTCCCGACTGATGACCTTGGCATTGACGGCGCATAGCTGTAAATTGGTAGAAGAATTGGGAGTAGTGCATGGAAGGGAAACTGGCACTTGACTTCAAGCGTAGGGAGTGGGAAAGTTTTCTTTTAATTGGGAGATTGGAATGAATCAGCAAGGAAAGTGCTGAATAGTTTATCAAAAACAGTGAAAAAATTTAAAATCAAATTCATAAGTGAGAAAAGAATTGGGTAGGGAAATGACCACTGGACCATGTGCTCTTTCACAATTAAATTACTTTATTTGTGTGAGGACAGATAAGCATTATCTCACAGTGGCTGAGAAACAGATAATGATGTAGAGTTCAGAAAAAGGAGAAGGATGGTTTACAAAGATACATAATTAAATCTACTGGAAACGAGCTGAATAGAAAGAATGGGTGACTTGGTGAATCAAGTGCAGAGGAAGGGGATGGTTATCTGGGTCAGTTGTAGAATTATCTGTTATGTTTCATTGTATTTAATGTAGTGCAGTTTAAGAGGGGTATGCAGCATTCAAAGGGAAGAAATGTTTCTTAGTAACAAAAAAAAAGTACTTAACCCCTGTATGCAGTAATAATGAGTTAAGCAAGCTAAAGAGATTAATCAGAAAGCAGTATGATTCAGCTATAAAGCAGAATACTGATTAATAATACATGAAATAGCTGAACAAGGAACTGGAGAGGGTTTCTGGAGAACAGTTCTTTATACAGCTGAGTAATGTTACTTGGATAAGAGTCGGCTAATTAGATACACAAATAAAAAACAAGAGGTTAATTATGAATATAAGGTGGGGAAAGAATTGCTTGCTGAGGACTTGAAATGTAAATATCTTGGCATTACATTTGATAACAAGCTTAACTGGGCAGGACACATTGGACAGGTGGTAGGAAAAGGTTTCAAAATCCTGCACTTGTTGGAGAGAGTGATGAGGGGATGCATGAGAGAAGTAAAGGAATTGGGTTACAAAACTTTGGTCAGACCATTGCTCGAATATGGTAGTGTAGTGTGGGACCCACATTTTGTGTATCAAATACAGGAGTTGGAGAGGGTGCAAAGAAGGGCTGCTAGATTTGTTTCTGGAAATTATCGCAGAATGCAATCAATGACAGATATGTGAAAGGAGCTGGAATGGGAGGATGAGGAGGGTAATGGGAGTGTACAGGGCGTATACTGGTGAAGAGGCATGGAAAGATATTGCAGTAGGTATGAAAAGTAGTTCATGGAAGGGAAAAGATGACCATGACCACAAGCTGGCACTCGATTTCAGGCACAAGGGTGTGGGAAGATTTTCTTTTTTAGGTAAGGGTGTCAGGGATTGGAATGGTTACCAAGGGGAATGATGAATAACTTACTGAAAACGTTAAAAGAATTTAAAGTTAACATTTGTAGAGGGCAAATGTAGGTGAGTGCAGGATAGGGGGAGGTTGGGTGTCTAGGGAAATTGCCACCGGAGTGTGTGCTCCATTGCAATTAAATTAAATAATTGTGTTGAAATTTAAATTGTAGTTTCAATTGGTCACCAAGTGAGTACTGCTCCCCACTAAAGTGACTAACTTTTTTAACTGCAGTGCTAAGGCATTACCTGCATTTTACTTCACTTTCATTACAGAAACGCTTTGAAATAAACATCGGAGTTTTTACTGAAGATTTCCAGGACATTTGGTGTCAAAATAAGAAACTGTGCTTGGGGCTGGAAGTGTGACATTTTATAAGCCACATAGAAAATTCTCAACACAAACAAAGGTTGCCCCTGTCAGTTTCCAGAACACAAACAGCAACCATTAAGAACTGTTAAAACTTACTTAAAACAAATCTGTATAAACAAAAATGAAATGCTGTTCGTTGGTGCTTTAGAATGGCTGGACCAATTTCGCTTTTTTATTATTATTATTTAAATGTTCATAATAGTCTGAATAAGGTTTTTAGAAAAGGAAAAATTGGAAAAGTTGTCCAGAAATTTGGAAAACTCACAAAAAAACTTAGTGATTTTTCTATGAACCGATTTTTTTTTTTTTTTTTTAAATGTTCATAATATTTGAAACAAGATTTGTAGATTAAAAAATTGGAAAAATTGCCCAGAAAATTTGGTATAAACTGAAAGTTCATTTTTTTTTTCATGGACTGATTTGGCTTCTTCTTTCTTTTTTAATTTTTAATGTTCTTAATAACGTTCTTGACCGAATAAGAAAAACAAAAATTTTGAATTGGAAAATTTGGGAAAAGTGAAAATGCTTTTTTTCTGTGGGATTTTTGGATGAACTCAAGACCGAAACTCATGATTAGAACAATGGATATGTGTAATTTTTTTCCCCCTTATTCTCCCGAAATGGAAATTACTCAATTGAATGTTTTCTATTTAAAAAAAAAAAACAACTGATAGATCTGAAAAAAAATCTGGAAAAAATGCTTTCCAAATCAGTCCAGCCACTGTCACGTGATACGGTCACCAACGAAAAGCATTTTTATTTATGTAGATAGCCCAAATATGGTTTTTAGAGAAAGAAAAATTGGAAAAGTTGCCCAGAAAATTTGGAAAAAACTTAGTTCTTTTTTTTCTATTGACCGAGTTGGCATTTTATGTTTTTAATAGTCCCAATAAGGTTTTTAGAGAAAGAAGAATTGGAAAATTTGGGAAAACAGAAAGTGCTTTTTTTTTCTGTGTACCGATTTGGCCGTTTAAAAAATCATAATAATCCGAATAAGATTTTCAGGAAAAGAAAAAATTTAAAAGTTGTTAGGAAAATTGGAACATTCAGGAAAACTGAAATTGCTTTCTTCTAAGGGATTTCTGGATGAACTAGAGACCATAACTCATCATTTGAATAATGGGTAGGTGTAATTCTTTTTTGGTTTTGTTCCTTATGTTCCTGGGATTGAAATAAATCAGTTGAATTTTGGAACAAAACCGCATGGTTTGAAGTTGATCACATTCCAAGCATATCACACATTTCCAGCAGTTCAGCAGTGTAATATCAACGGAATTCATCTCGAATGTAAAATTTCCTGTTGGCATACTTCTGAATGTACTTTTCCTCAAACTGAATATCTAAGGACACAATCATTAATAAACACAATAATCACTCTTAAATGCTTTTTTCCCCTTATTTTTACATTGTTTACACTTTTTCAATAGCTTTCCACAAACAAATTTATTGAAATTTGTACAGGACAACGTCTGTCGAGTCAACTAGTTGGTATCAAATTAAAAAAAATTTGAATGAAATGAGGAAGAATTTACAAGCTTTTAAAAATGAATGAAAGAAAATAAACAATTAATGTACCTTAAAAATGATATACAATGCATAGCTGGTACAACATAACATATTAATGTCCTTTAATTTCTAGGTACCTCAATCCTTTTAGAACTAACAAATGAAATAATTACAATAAAGAACTATTTCTTTTTCTACAAACCTAAATATTTGAATAGCTGACCGAGTGTGGTGGGGAACGGTTAACATTCTGGCCTCGCATTCGGGAGGACGCGGGTTCGAATCCCCGTCCGAGCATCCAGATTTGGTTTTTCCATGGTTTCCCCAAATCACTTCAGGCGAATGCTTGGATGCTTCCTTCAAAAGGCCATGGCCAAATTCCTTCCCGTTCCATGTCCCCAGTCCCATCTTGCCTCTAATGACCTGAGCCGTCAACGAGGCATAAAGCAATTTAAAAAAAGAAAAGAAAAAAAATTGAATAGCTGGTAATGACTGGAAAACTAGATTATAGTGAGACAGTTGAAAATGCTTCCTGAGAGAGAACTGGATAATTTAAGGTGTAAAGCTGCCTATGTAATTATTGCCAGATTTTTCTTTGAGATAGGTGAAGCAGATATTATACAGGATTAGTCTAAATGATTCATAGGGTTTCAAAACACTGTTTATTGAAAAATATATGACAAGATGAGTGACACATGAAAAGATACATAAACTCACCAAGTTTAAAAGCCCGCTCGGTGTCTGGCGTGCATGCTAGATGGCAACAGTGGACGTGGTGGCGGAAAAGCAGGAGAAGAGTTTTTGTGTGTTATAATACGTGAAGTGTTAATCAGTTACGAATGTGCAGTGTGCATTCATACAGAAATATGGAAAAGCTGTTCTTAGTTACCAAAGCTTTTTATGTCGGTTTCACCAGTTTCGTGTCACCGGTTGTCTGTGTAAACGGACCAGCATTGGGCGACCACGTGTCTCAGAGGAAACCGTGGAGTGCTCGAAACAGAGCTGTGTGGGCAGCTGTGAACTGGGCAGTCAGCAGAAAACAGTGTGGGATGTTACCGTCGGCGTTGGTACTACGCCTGACCCCCAGAT
Source organism: Vandiemenella viatica (assembly GCA_031002005.1). Lineage (NCBI taxonomy): Eukaryota > Metazoa > Arthropoda > Insecta > Orthoptera > Morabidae > Vandiemenella > Vandiemenella viatica. Next base: position 232,531,492 of record JARYHS010012519.1, on the reverse strand, counting down.
GTTTATTTCAGCTGTTTTGTTGTTTGTTCCCGAATAGTGGGTGCTATGGAAAAATGATGAGGACTTGACGGTGAACTCTGTATTCAGTGACGAGGTGTCCGGGAAGGTGAATCGTCACAATGTGAGAGTGTGCGTACCTTTGTGGAGCTGGAATGGGATGTGTTGCAGGTGTGGTTGTTTTCACAACTGACTACAGACCTCACCGGAGTACAGATGTCTGCGACTTTCTCGACAGAGAACTGCCACGTTGCACGATAGGGAGCGCCGGTCCGAGTGATGTCGTGGCCCTCCGGGTCGCCAGATATGACCCCGTGTGGGGTTACGTGAAGGACACAGTTCGTGTACCCCCAATGTCGACAACACTGCAACAATTACAGACATTGATGAAAATGTGGTATTGAATGTTTGGCCAGAACTGCATTACCATTTTGAAGTCTGCCAATTGACTAACGGTGCCCACCTCGAACACGGTGAGTTCACCGATCACTCGTCTTTGTAGGTCCTATACTTTTCAATACACAGAATTTTGAAACTCGAGGAATCGTTTAGGCTACCCCTGTGTTATATTGAGAAATACTGTTGAGATTTAATATATAGATATTCCAATTAACAGATTGGATTTGAAATGTGGCATGGTAGTACTGGCTCATAACATGTACAAGCAAAATTAGGATTATAACAATTGATTGTTAGTAACTTATTGCAAACTTTTATATCCAATTACACTATACAGGTATAAAGGGTGTAGTAATTATGTGTAACTTGTGGTGTTTATGAAAGACATTGCGGATGAAATAGATGTGGAATAAGATTGGTGGTATTAAAATTGAGAAAAACTAAATTGAATCATACATGACTTTTTAGTGAAATTAAGGATCTTGTAATACCAAGTAGCAGGTCACAGGAAACTGTTGGAGCCTCAGCTATTCATTATTGTAACAAATTATTCTGTGATTGGTTAAAAATTGTAAGCTGCATAAGTGATGCAGTTTAATTCAGAGAATTTTGTGAACAGTTGCAGTAAAATCTTGATATCTGATATCAGAGGAGTTCGTGTATATGCATTAATAAGGAATTATTATTTAAGGAATATGGAATAAGTAGTACATATGCTGTCAGTGTAGTTACTGGTGTGGAAATAAGAGAGTAGGGAAATTACTGGGAGGTGATTATTTTGATGGGGATATAACAAAATACCAAGCTTGATATGTGAGCAGTAACGCTCTGGCTGGCTGCAGGTTCAAAACCTTCATCTATACTTCAGTTTTTTGTGATTTTCCAAACTTACTCCAGGCTTGTGTGGTTGCTTCAAATGGAGCAGTGAAAAAATAACAGTAATAAATAAATTTAGATGAATTTTGTTAAATTATTAATAAATAACTGTAAATAACCAAAGTTGATTTATCGTACCCTCCAAAAGGGTTATTCGGAATAATAATAATAATAATAAATAACCCAAAGGATAAGAAAAATGACTCATCACTCACCAATGTGGAAGGCCGCATAGAGTGAAAAATATATGAGACTAACAAAAGCGTATACAATATTTCAGTTTATTCATGTGACTGGGAAGTGTGCACATGCCAGAGTTTACCTAATAACTGGCTGGGTAGTGGAAGACACCCTGCCGTCCACTACCCAGTCAGTCTCGAGGAGCACACCTCCTGAACCATATGGCTCATTCCCTATCACACGAATAAAGTGTTAAACTGAAATGTTGTATATATTTTTGTTTCTATCCGTGTGTTAATCACATGCTACTGCCTTCAACTTTGGTGAGTAATGAGTCATTTTTCTTATCCTTTTTATTTTTGTTTCCTTTTTCCTTAGTGTCATTAATAAGTTCCAGTAAGTTACAGATTATTGGTAGGGTCTTATCAATGATTTAGACCAGGAGGAGATATGGTATCCCATATATTTTATTAGGCATGTTCTCGTTTATGAAGTTCAGATGTGGGTTCTGGGAAAGCTATCTGACAGCTGTGAGGTTATTAAACTATACTTACAAGAATCTGGCTATGGTTAGTTCATATAACTGTCTTAAACTTTGGTAAAAGGTGGGTTTACTTTCTTTGTACCTCACATACAGATGTGTGCACTCACTACTGTCACTCATCATAGATGATTGTAACTACTAAGCTGGGCAGACTAGTTGAAAAAATATTATGTATATATTTTGTTGTTTTGTCACTTCTTATCAGCATGAATAACATTGTCCCGCAAGATTCTGTATTGATAAGATATGTTAATGTAGATTTAATCCTTGTATTTCTCTTTCATTTTTGTTTTAGTTGGAAATTAATGTTTAATATTATGCAAAAGTGAAATTCTTGTATAAATTAAGGCAAAATATGGAAAAATGTATTTAAATTTCACACCAACGAAAATTGTTCAGCTTGTTACTTACTTAAAGTTTAAATAATATAGCTATTTACAGCTTAAAATGCATAATTGTGTTCTCACTTTACTTTAGTGGTTTTTATTTTGTCATTGTGCCAGTTGTATAGCTGTACTGCTATTTGAAAATGTGTTTTTAATTCAGAACATTTTTCTGAACCAGGCTGATCCAACAGCGGTGTAAGCAAACGTTCGTGAGTGCCCGCTTCGGAGGCGTAACCGAGGCGACGAAACGGCTGCTGACGCAGCTGCCGATCAGTGCTCAGTCGTACAGCTGCTCTCCGTACCTCGACCTGTCTCTCTTCAGCTACGACGACAAGTGGGTTTCTGTAATGGAGAGACCGAAGGCGTGTGGTGAACACCCCATAAGGTACAGCTCTATCTCAGATATCAACCTCAGAAAATTATTCTAAATACAATTGGTGAGCATTGAAGAGAGCATGGTACCAATCCAATCTAATATTCTTAGATTAACACATTTTGACTTTTTTGTATGTCATACATAACCACAATATCAGACGGCTCAGAACAGTAAACCATTGAGGTAAGCCTTTGCAATTTCTTAGCAGCTGTGCTAGCAAACACGACTGCCACATACACGAAGGCAAAAGCTTCGTAGCCACTTTGAATGTAGTAGACGATATGAAAATCCCGAGTGCCTTAAAACTGGGGTGTCCCGGCTAAGCGACACAACTCTTTCAGGAAAACCGGCAAGTCTAGAGGACTTGAAGTGGCAGACGTACCACCAGACGGATAAAGATATCGCAAGCACACTTGATGTGGATGAGAACTTTGGTACGGTTAGAGTGGTGGAAGAGATACCTTCTTTCAGTAGAAACCGAATCCAACGCTTGGATTGGGTGATGTCTTCAGTGACCATATGAAGTGGGGGAGGCACTCCTCTCTGGAGGGAGGTTCAATACAAAGAGGTGCTTGATTAGAAGCTGGTGTTATGTGCAACAGGTATAATGTGGGCAGAAGACATTCCCACTACTGCACCCATTAAAAGAGAGGGAATAATAGAATGGCCTCTCCAGGGGACGTCAACCTTACGAAGGCGAGGACTAGGGCCGGCAGTAACGTAGCTACCTGTAGGGCCTCCCGTGTCGGACAGGCCTCGGTGGAGTCGTGAGACAGAGTGTGTGCCACAGCATATCAGGGTAGATGAGACTCTGGAAGCTATTGGGAAGACAGCCCACATAGGGAAAGTACACCCTAGTGAAAAATCTATGTAATTGAGATTAAGGATTCCACAACAGGCCAACCAAATGCAGACTACAGGTCTCTGTCAGGAGCCTCAGAAACAGAAATGGATCTCTGCAAAAATGAATTTGGCATTGGAAATTAATTATGAATAGGGCAACGTGAAATAAGCAAAAGGGAACAGGCAGTGAGGTGATAAGTCACTTTTGTAGTGGCAAAAGTTAAAATATCAAGCTAAGAAGGGTGTATCAATAATACTACTTCAGAAATTTTTTTAAAAAGAATGTAAAAGTATGGCAAGAAGTAGATGAGAGAATTATAACTTTAGAACTGAAAAAATTGTCATGAAATTGTAATACATAGATTGTATGCGTCCAAAAATGGCGTGTATAGTGTTGCAGATTGAAAAAAAAAAAGTTTTTTTTTTCAGCTTTGTGAAAAAAAACTAGCACCCTTTTTTTTCTAAATTTGTTTTTTTTTTTTCAGAAAACAATATATTTGATAAATTATAGATTTATTTAAGGAACTTCATTTTACAAGTTTGTTTTTAATCTTACTAAATCATATAATGTCTTACATAATTATTCATAAATTTATCTATATAAGTAACATAATTTTATTCATCCTCTATGTCAGTACCACATTCACTAGTATCAGCACTACCAACACTAGTTGGGTTGGTGTCGGAATTTTCTGTTTCTTCTTCTGTCTCCTCTAGATTCATAACTTCAGAAGTAGTTACATTTTCTTTTACTGGTTGTTCTTGTATTGTACGCAAAAGATTTTGAGATTGCAATTTTAAATTGTGAGCAAAATACACACTGTGCATAAAGACTGTGCCGATAGTTCTGTATTACGGCCTTTTAAGTTTGAATTTAAATCTATTATCATACAAAATAGGAGCTTTACTTCTTTTCAATCGTTGGTTTACACCAACGGTTGCAAAGAAATGATTCATAATTACTGACAATTTAATGAGTCAGTACCATTATACTCTGAGAGTTTAACAAGTATACGAATATAAGGAAAGTACAATAAGTAGTAAAAAGAGGCAAAAAACCGTAGATAAATATTAAATAGGTCTACAGATAAATTCGTAAGGCTGGCAGCACTAGTTCAAATAGTGAGTATCAATCCAAACAATGGGGATTCCTTCTCGCGCAACCTAGCCTCTTCGGGAAATCCCCGTTCATAAAAGAAAATTTCAGTCAATGTTACCAGTATTTTTTTTTTTTTTTTCCCCCTACTGAACCAGAAAAGTATAGTAGATTTAAAAATTAAGATAAGTACTTAGAACAAATTCTAAAACAGTCATATTAAACGATAACTGCCTTACAAATTTGAGATTTAGTAGTTTGGAAAAAAAACGTGTTCTCGAAAAAAGAAAAAAAACATCTCTTTTTCATAGTTTTTTTTTCATGTTTTTTTTCAAGCCAGAAAAAACTTTTTTTTTTTTTTTTTTTTTTTTTTTTTTTTTTTTTTTTTGCAACACTAGGCGTGTATAATAAAGCCAAAGATCATTTGTATCGAAATTTGACATAGTAGAATAAGTCAAAAATAAAGGACTGAAAAAGGCAAGGAAATATAATGTGGGGAGCTTGAAAGAAGAATCTACAAAATTGTTACGTGTAATAAGGTTTGTGAACAAACTGAAGAATACACAAGTCGATGAGAGAGAGAGAGTGTATGGAGAAATCAGATAATGCATACACAGTAAAACAACAGAAGTTTAAAGTGTACAGGAACCTGTTCTTGAAAACAAAACTAGAGCGGTGGAGCAAAAAATAGAAAGAAACAACTTCCAAAAATTGCAAAGATCTCAAGATCTAGAAGAATTGTATGAGAATGATAGAGAAGTGAAAAGGGAAGTTGTAAAGTCAAAACGAGAAATGTGGAGGGAAACGTGAGAAACTTAGTAGATATGTGGGGGGTTATAAAAGTTGTTAAAACATGTTAAAATAATAACTAATTTTACAACAGATACAAGGGAAATGGTCAAAATTCCACTAATTAACACGTACACATGGGTTTGATATTTTAAGAATTTATTTGTTGAAAATAGTAATGAAGATGAGCACTTCATCAAGTAAATGATCTATAAAATACTAATGTAAAAGCTATTTCTCTGAAAAAGAAGTAAACTAAATGTGCCTGACCTGGAGATGTATCCATTGAGCTAGGTAAATATGGACTGAGCCTCCTTTGGGAGTTGTTAACAAAGATATTAGACGAGTTTTTATTGGGAGAAGAATAGCTCCCCAAGATTTTAATTATTAATGATTAGTTGCAATTACAAAAAATGGGACAAAAGAGAGAATGTTAATTATCAGGGAATTAGTGTCTCACGGGGAAGGTTATATGGTCAAATATTGAGAAAGAGGATAGTGACGAAGCGGTTATTACCGGAGAGCAGAAAGATCGTGCATTGATGACATCTTTTCCTTGAAACAGTAAATAAAAAAAAAATAAAGACATTTGATACACATTTAGCTTTCATTAACTCAGAGAAAGCATATGATAATGTCCAATTAAGTCAACATTTCAAAAATTTGGAAAGTAGTAGTATGAGCCACTCAGAACATTTATAAGAATTTAAAAGGAAGTATAATTAACAAGGCATGAAAACCAGGTGGTTGCCTTTCTCCCACTTCATTCAGAATATATCTTCAAGGTGCATTTCAGAACTGGAGAAAAAAATTGTTTGAGAATAATTATAAAAATTGATGTAAGCTGTTTATTATTTGCAGATGACAGGTTGTGGTAGCAGCGGATAAAGAGGACTTCATTCCATTCGAACCAATCAGGTTAGTAGAGCGGTTGAATGAATGGGGATTACAAATCAGAGACAGAGTACGAGGCTGTTGGAAAGATGACATTTCCTCTCAGAGTATCAGATAATGTAATAACAACTCCATGTGAAAGGTATAAATATGTGGGGAGCATTATTAGTAATAACAGTACATGCAAAGAAGCTACCAGACATCAACTACGTAAAGGAAGGAGGGCCGTACACAACTGAATTCCCTTCTATTGTCCACTAAGATTGCAAACAAAAATCAGTAAAGCCATCATGAAACTGATTACCACATATGGTGCAGAATTTTGGACGATTATAAGAAAGAATGCCATAAGGATAGAAGTTGTGGAGATGGATTTTGTCCTGTAAGGTACATAGTCCTTAGTGAAATTATGGTTTGTGTTGGAAATATATTTGAAATGTAGTGAGGTCACAGAGCATATATTTAAACTTTGATAATTTTCTTTAAAGGTCAAAGACACACATAAAGACAGTGCGGAGCATCTTTGAAAAACAGAGAAAGAGAAGATACAAAAAAAAATGGGTTTGATGAAAGCATGAACGGACAATGAATTAAATTAAAGAGGAAGTTTCGAAGAAGGAACTCTCAATGAAGTTGTATTTTGACATGTAGTGTGTAAATATAATGTATATAGCCCGAGGGAGTAATGAAAGGGAATTAATGTATGGTTTGTAAGACAGTGTGTGATAATAGGAAGGAATGTATCATGAAAATAACCAAAGATAAGTATTAACTGTAAGCTATATTGTCTTGTTAATAAGAATTACAGCAGTAAATTGTATGTTTAATGATCTATGGAACCTGAACGAATTATTCCAGAAAGTAAATAAATGAATGAAAACTTCAGTTACATTAAAGTAAAGATTCTTCGGATCTTAAGGTGTTGGAGTGAACCAAATATTTAAAGTCAGCAAAAAGCAATTCGAATAACGGTAAATATCTCGTAAGTATGAGGAAGGAAGGAAGGAAAATAAAAAAGATATGTGAATCTGTGTTCGGACATACTGTCATGTACAATTCTTCGAAAGGAAGGAAGTAGAGAGAATAGTGCAACACACAAGTAGCAACACCTCACTCTCCAAAGAGTGTATGAGTGAAAGCAAGTGCCGAATGAACAGACCAGGAAGCAGACTGACGTAAAAGATACAGTATTTCAGAACACTGAAAGAAAGCCATTATTATGCTTTAAGCGTTTAAAGAAGAATGCGTGGAAAGGAAAGAAATTCTACCTAACACTATTGTGCTTTTTGTTGCTGCTTACCACCTCCCTTCAATTTAATGTGTGAGGTATAATTTATATTTTCTCTAAGTATAAATATCTCCTCATGGCATTTCTTCCTACTGCATTGTTGTCATAAATAATCTTTAATTACAAACCAACAAAGTGGAGATGACAAGGCAAACCACCATTAAGATGGGTCCAAGGACTAGAGCCCACGATAGGCCAACATCTTAATCTTTTCAGAAATAATAGAAAAATAACACTAAATGAAAACGGAAATAATTTGATATAAGTAAGTAAACCTATTTCTTTTTTGATTTCTGTATAAATGTTGTGAATTAAACTCGATTGACTTTACTAATGTGTCAATAGTATTATGATGTCTGGCTCATCAATCAGAGACTATAATTTGTCACCCGCTTCTCTCCTGGTTTTCATTCCATTAAGCATATTCTGACAGAGCATGGTGGGTGAGTGGTTAACACTCTGGCCTCGCATTCGGGAGGATGCCAGTTCGAATCCCCGTCCGGGCATCCAGATTTGGGTTTTCCGTAGTTTCCCCAAATCACTCCAGGCGAATGCCAGGATGCTTCGTTCAAAAGGTCATGGCCGAATTCCTTCCCGTTCCCAGTCCTATGCCGCCTCTAATGACGTCGATGAGGTGTAAAGCACTAAATAAAAAAATCATATTCTGCAATTTGGGCTAAACTTTCCACATTCTTTTCCTGAAATATGCACCATTCTCCACAAAAATCTATACATTCTCCTTCCTCCTCTCCTATGGCCTTGCACACGTTTCAACAGACCACCCAATCTGAAGAACTCTTCTGTCCACAAATGTTCCCCTTCGGATTCACAAAAAACCAATACATGGATCTTTTCCGTAGACCTCTCTGCACAATTTGCAGCATGTATCTGCCTTACCACTACTTATTCCATTCTGACCACTGGGAAAATCTTTCCACCATCGGGTATGCTACCTCGTATACCGACCAGCCTGCCTCCAATGCACTAGTTCTATCCGCCAGCTCTCGGCCAGAATGAACGGCCACATCTGCAATCTAGACCCGTCTAACAAACACATCAACTGTTTTACGGTAAGAGCTGTTATGTGCTTCGTAGATGGGAACTAGTTGGATATCCTGGATACCAGACATCCACGTGTCTTCACTCTCAGATCAGAACCCACCAGTAGACCTATAATTTATTGTTTATTTATTAATTTGATGCCTGTGTGTTGCACCACCACCACCTGTGATATACTTTGTTAAAGATTTGTCAATAGTTCACTTTGCATTATTTTGCCATTCCACCCTTACTCCCACCTCGTTGCCCTAGGCCCTTCCAGATCAGGCAGTGAGCCTGAATGTATGCACACTGCCCCTGCCAAATAACCTTTCCTTCTCTTTATGATTAAATTTTTAAACTGAAATGTTTTACAGCTGTGTTTGACTCACATTTTGTGTGTCCGTCCTAGCTCTCCTGCCTCTAACTTTAGTGAGTGTTGGGATTTCTTTTTCCTATCCTTTGTCATCTAAAAAACTTTTCCTTAGTATCAAGAACTGTGGTTGGTAATTTGAGGTCAGTCATTATGTTTGAATTGTAATTTTAGTTGTTTTTGTTGTTGTTGCCAATGCTATGATAAAAACTTTTTAATATTTTGTATTACCATTTAACAATTATTCATATATTTAAAATAATTGTAATTGTTGTTAAGTGGTTTCTGTTTCCAGTCAGCGCCTTTGTCAACACCGAGTACATTCCGTGTTTTATAAACAAGGTTAGGATAATTGTATCTGAGCGATCTCACTCAGAAAATTACTAAAGGGAATCTGTGTTGCTTTGTGCATAAATTACTTGGGTTGTATGTTTCTGAAATGTGTTATCTGCTCCAGTAAAAAAAAAACAAAAAAAAACCACACAACAACAACCTAAACTGTGAACAACAGATTCGTTATTTAAAGTTAGCTGTCATTTATATTGAGACAGTTGTTAAGTAAAACTCTAGTGGGGAGTGAATCTCACCTAGTGACCAGACTAACTTCCAGACCTTCAAGCCTCAGTAAGTCAAAGCTTAGTTATCTACAAGCAACATCGCACGGTTCCCATAATGAAAGCATAATTATTGTGTCATTACAATGTGTTTATTTTTCTTGATTGTAGATGATATAAGTTACGTCAGAATTGCTTTCATCATGGACAAGGTTTAACAACATTCAGATTGGTCTTAATCTGATACCACTTTTGTAATGTACTGAATAGTAAACTAGAAAAATTGAAAGTTTTGTTTATGCTATTTTTTCTGGGTTTCAAAAAGTTTCTGTGTATTCTGTATTGTAATTTTATTTCTACTTCTTCTTTCCTTCAGGTTTTATGGGCGTGATTCAGGATTGCTCAAATTCCGAATTTATGCCGGCGTTCTTGGAAAAAGCCCTCCTCCAGCAGCTCGCAGACTCGTCGCCTTCACATTCCATCCCAGGGATCCATTTGCCATCAGTGTTCAAAGAACAAATTTAGAATATGTTGTCAACTTTCACATACGTCATGTGTAAAAGATTGTGAGATGAAAAAAAAGTGTTCCTGTAATCATTTTGTTGTGTTATAAATGCTGTAACTAGTTTCATTATGATTTTTATATATATATGTTACTACACCATTGTTTTATGTGCTGTTATAGTAGTGAAGTCAAAACAACTTCACGGTAACAGTTTCTGAGTTTAGTACTCACAAATTATATCAAATTTCTCATTTGTTTTATGGTTACAAATGTTTTTACGTGATAAAACATTTTCATGCCATTTCAGAAATTAACTTCTTCTGTTCAGCCACTGTTTTTGTTTGAGATGTTTGTTTGAGTATGCTATGATATGGGAACTGTCTTCAGGCAGTTACTAATCATATTCAGATGTTAGTGTGCTGGTTTTTACATATTGGTAGTTCTTACCTGTATAGTGGTTTTAGTATTGTTATTGTTTGATTTAAAAATTGCAGTGTAAGTGCTGCAGTTTGTATCTTTGCAGTTTTCACTAATCGTATAATTAGTATTAGTGGATATTTTTTCAGGGAAGTATTCATATATATTTTGATGTTACCTAAATATAATTTTTGATCAGGGAAAAATATAATCTGCATAATAAATAATTATTATTGTAACATAAAAATTAAGAATCCAAGCAACTTTGTTTTAGTGGAATTATGATTTTAGCCAATTCAAAAGCAACTGTTTCTTTAGTCACAATGTTTGTACACTTCCTCCGATAAGCCAGCCTACAAAAAAATTGTTTATGTCCGCCAATACTTAGCTTCCAGCTTTGTTACAAGTAAATGGTTTCCTGCTCTCCGTATCCCAAAATTTAATGTGTTCATATTGCATTCTTTATTTTACAGGTTGCCAATATGCTAAAATATTTGCCCAATTAACTCTCAGTAGAAGGCCCTTCTAAAGACAGACAAACTTCAAAGCCATTAAAATTTTTTTTAAAAAAATCAATGTTTTCCGAGTTTGAGATATTTACATTTGTATCTACTTTCTAGCCCATTACCAAAATCCTTCCACTCCACATTCATATTGAGAGATAATGCATAATTCAGAGCACTGTAATTTTTCATAAGATTAAAAACCATAGATCGTTGTCAAGATAGGAATGTATTATTTGCTATTGGAGCAGCCATTGAGAATTTTCTGTTCTTCCTTCTTTGGTTTTTTTTCCCCCCCCCCCTCTCATTTTTTTCAAATGTTTAGCTAAAAAAGAAAGATGCTGGCAATTTGCAAATGGTTATTTCAGTCAATGGTAACAGTTTGTTCTTATGCAGGTAAATTTCCAGACATAAACTGCAAACATAAAAAAAAAAATTGATAAACATTGATGCCATGCCCAATTCTGGACAGTTAAATGTCCTGTTATCTTCTTAAAAGAATTGTATCCTAAAATTAATGTGCCTTACGAAGTGCTGCTGCAATCACCCATTAGTTACCTCTGGCTTATTTACTGTAGTTACTAATGACTTTCCCTTCGTCGTAGCCTCTAGCCGGGTCTTTCAGTCTTAGCACTAGTAATACATCATAAGAATTAATAATATTATACTTTTATTATGTGGCAACTAAAAAATCCTGTAGGTACGTATTAATAATGTTTTTACTACTGTCTCAAATCTTTTTTTGGGAAGTTGTTTGAAAACAGAATATGCTGTTTGTATCCATGTTTGATATTTATTTTTGTGGGCCTAAATTGTTGTCTGCTGTAAGAGACTTATTTTTGTTATAACTAGCTTTTTAGGAGGGACTCATCAATTTTATTTTTTTACTTATAATTTTTAGCAATGTATTTCTGTTAAAATATGACAACATTTTATACTATTTTGCACAATACGAGTAACAAGATTGGTAATCATGTTGTACAGAGAATATTCTTGTAAAATGTGTACATTTTCCAGACCTAAAGATCAAATACTGTAATATTGCTCAGAATATTTTTGAAATTAAAATTTTATACTGTTATCACAGTGCAATTTTTTAATATGTGCAATAATACCTTTCTGTAAATAAACCATTTTATTATTGTTTATATAAGATATTTATTGATGAGTGAAATTATAATATTGTGGCCACAGTGTGAATTTTCTGATTGAAATGCTTCCTGTTGCCTCTTGAATGGTTGTAAGTAAACCAATAAAATATGTCAAACTTAAACTTTCATTGAAAGCAGAGAGATGGGAGGATCCAGTTCAACTAAATTAATCTAATGTCCACTAACTCAGAAACAGTCTTAATATTTCCAGGGTAAGAAGCCAATTTAATTTTGTAAATCATTTTACAATGAAAACCTGTCACAACTGTTAAAGAAACCATCATAATCCTAATAAATACAAGTTCATATATAGCTGTCTGTGTTAGGCCTTTCCTTTCATACATAAAACAGCCTTTAGAAAAACATTTGCTTTCTTGCACTGTTACGATAATGTACCGGCCAAATTTTGAGATTTTTCATCAACATTGTGCAGCAGTTATTTAATTGAAAACATTTATGCAATGACTGTGTAACATAACCAACAAGAAAGTTATTGTTATTTAACTCGTCACGTCTTAAATGGTCCACTTTCATAGGTGTGCTAATCAGTAAGCCTGCTTTGTTGCTTCCCCCCCCTCCCCCTCCTCGATGTAAATTACACTTTGTCCTTGATTGTGTGATTTTTTTTTTTTCCTGCCAGTTTTTAACTATAAGGGTTTTTTAAGTGTAGTCAACATCTTTTATTCTGTGTAACATGGAACAGTTTTCTTTGAGTGATCTGTCATTTGGGTAATTTGTACGTTTTTTTTAATATATTTTGAGTGATAAATTACGATGAAATATATAAATAGTTCAGAGCTGTTCGTAAATATATCCTTTGTATCTTATACCTATGCAGTGCCACATTATTCTGTATTTATATGATTGTTTGTAGAAATAAACACAGTATTTATACTGTGTTTATTGCTATAAAGAAACATCATCCTGGACAGTGTCTTTTCTGCTGGAACGTATTTCTTTCAAGTGTTTCATGTGTGGTGGGTGAACGGGAGGATACGGGTTCAAATCCTCACCCAGCCATCCAGTTTTTGGTAAACCGTCCGCACCTGTCACCACCGACGATGCTCCAGCGGGAAAAAAATCATTAATTTTTAATGATGAAAATTATTTTAACGGCACTTCAATTATCACATGCCTCTAATTAATACCGCCAATACAGATGGCTAAACTTCCAGTATGTAGAAACGTTGAACTGTTTCAATGTAGCTCTAGTTTTTCTCATAACAGTTGGGTTTTGATGTACAATTCGTTGAATTGTTTACAGTCCTTTCAGAAAATAACAAGATAATTCTTGAATGACATTCAGTTCCATATTGCCAGAAAAAAGTAATAAGTATTTTTACTAATGCTAGATTTGATTTTTTTTTTTATCAGTGTGCAATCGTAAGGAGCGGTGGAAAAGTATTGCATGGCGGTAATGAAAATATAAAATAAAAACGTCAGGTTTAGCAGGAATATTGTCACTTGGCATTACATTTGTTATTTTTTATAACTTCATAAAATCTCGCTTTTCCAAGAATAAGTTGACAAAGAGACTGAAAATGATGTTTCTTGTAATGAAAATCATCATCCAATGGCAGCAAATACCATTTTCACACCATCTGCTTATATACAAATGCATCATCTTCAACATACACTCCAACCATAGTTGCTTATTTGCGACGTTGCTGGGAAGAGGATTCAAAAACTATAATATTACATAAAATTGTTCTGAAATATTTTCAAAGGAAACAGACATTGTTAAAATAAATCATCTAACAGTACTGCAAATTGATCTAGATTTTTTGCTCAGTATTTTAACAAATATGAAAGTTAGGCATGCACAACAAAATCGTGAATTCAGGAAAGAAATTTTAAAATTAACTAGTCTTGATCTTTACTTTTCGACCTCGTCACGAGGACACGGTAAAGCTTACATCTGATACTGGAATCAGCAATTCCTCATCTCCAACCTATTTCACATTACCATCAACTCTTCCAGTCCACGGAGAAATATTCCACACCTCAAACACAGAAACTGATACGAGAATGGCTAGTTATACATACCATAATTACTTCATTCATTATAAATTTTAGAAGAAATATATGTTTTCGTTAAGTAATCAACATCCTTTCTTATGGAAAAACTGGTGATTTCGAGGTGGTAGCTTTTCTGTATATCGACCAAGAATTGCTTTAAAACAGAAAAGGACATTCCAAAAATGTTTTTAAAACGTTTGGGATATATTTCCCAATATTAAATCACGTAAAAAATCCCATACTTTCTCCCCTTCTTCAGTCGTAAAGGACCAAGCATCAAAAATAATGCTGGAAATTATATTGATGGAGAAGGGCCAGCATCGTCTTCAGACGATGTTATGGCTGATACCACGTCGCTCGCGGGTCACTTCGGCGTCTCATCTGTTGGGACTGAATAGGCCACGTCTCCGCCAGACATCCGCGCTACTTCTCTTCTGTATGAATTGGGCCTTAGAGGCAGCATAAATCGCATTTTTAACACGTTCTGTTACCACATCTAATTTTCTATGTCACCTCTACGGCACTTCATCCTTTTTAAAAGTGCCTGTCACCTCCCGTTCATTTTGAATAATATTTTAACTTTACGTGAATACCAGTAGTACAATTCCCTTCCTTGATAGCTATTGTTATGGAACCGAGTTGATTCAGTAACGAGCATGGAGGAAGGAATAATATGGAGACGACGCAAGCGACCTTCACCACGCAATCAAGTGAAGCCAGGCGGAGGAGGAGTGGGGAGGCATGGCCGGAGTGGAGGGGACATGGCCGCTTCCCAACAAACACGGGGAATATGTACAAAAACCTCAAGGGGACTCTAGGATAAACGTGACGCCGCAATCTGGTGATGGATTATTATGTAACTCGATGAGACAAATAAAAATGAAGAATAAAATTTTTTGATATCCTGCTTAGTTTTCGAGATATTCTGTCTCAAATGTGAAATGGTTTTGGTTGAAATTCAGAAGAAAAAATTATTCAAAGTCAAATTTTATGACGAATTTTTATTTAAAAAGACGAGACAAATAAAAAATAAAGAGTAAAATTTTTCGATATTTCACCTAGTTCTCGAGATATACTGTCTCAAAAGTGAGGTGTCTTGAGTTGAAATGCAGAAGAAAAATTTCGCAAAAGTCAAATTTAATGATGGATTCTTATGTAACACGACGAAAAAACACGATAATAAGGAATAAATGTTTTCGATATCTTGCTTGGTTTGGGGGATATACAACAACCAAATTGAGGGGTTTAGGTTTGGATGCAGGCTGGACCAAAAATTAATTCTGTCAAAGCCACAATGATTACATGGTTGACATGCAGAATGGATATTTCAGTTTTATTACTACCACTTGTGGTTAGTCTGAAATGTGTCCTAGACCAGAAAAAAGTAAGAGGACCCACTCTAGGGATGAGCAACCCAGACATTTTGTAGGCTGGTACCAGAAATAAAATGTTTCCGCATAATTTATAGTTAGTATAAAGTGTATCAACAAAAAGTAAAGAGTGATACTTTACTATAATGTATGGTTGGCATCATGCGGTGTTCTTTTAAGTAACTTCAAGCAAGTGTGCTCCAATCATAAATGCGATGATGAGTCACTGTCTGAACAAGCCTATACTTTTTTCAACAAAATAACTTATCACGCAAGAAGAGCTCTACTTCAACTTGTGTTTAAAAGGGCAGAGGCTTTATTATTACCTTTAAAAATAAAAGAGCCGTTTCACAATTGTTGCTATTACAGGAATGTACAAGTAACTTTATGACACAGCATTTGATTCATTATTTTCCTTTACTTCACATTATTAATAATGAATTAACATGTGGTTAAAGGTAGGGACCGTGCACAAACTACACGGCCTGGTCCGGGGGGGGGGGTGCTGGAAGGCTACGTTGAGCTATGTAGGGAGAGGGGGGGGGGGATTCCAAGCCAGGACACGTAGCTATCCTTTCATAAAATTTGTCACAGTTAAAATGAGGAATGGAATTCACAACAGCATGTGAATATTTATTGGTTTAATTCTAGATGGCGATACCGCTATAGCACCTTTCTGCCGCACGCAGCTATCAAAGAATTATCCGTACCACTTTTATGACATTTTTCTTCTGGTCCAGGCTGTATTTCAACCTAACCTCAACTGCTAGGAATAATTTTAAAAAAAAAAGGCTAGATCCCTGTACTGGTAGTAGGCCTAAAGTAGTTGTAGCAGTATCATGATCTAGAATTAAACCTATTTATTTCCCTCAGCTAATTATCTCCTTATGTAATTTATAATAGTCTGACAAGAGAATACAGTGCAAAATGTCTTCTGGAATCAAAAGGGGAAAAAAAACCTACTTGCTAGGTGAGGGGGGGGGGGGGAAGGGGGGTGGAGGCAAAAGCCAAGTTGGTCTACATGGGGAGGGATAGTGGTTCACAGGAGGCCAAATTGGAGCTATGTGGTTTATGCACGCTCTCTTATGTATGTATCTCAATTGATGCTATCTATAAACATTAGAAATTAAGGAAAAAATTCTGTTAAAATATTTTTTAATAGAATTTTTTGCCAAAACATCTACAGCCACAAAAAAAGACTAAGGGTATTATTATTTTATTTAATTTCAATGGAGCACACGCTCCATAATATCCAAGTGTAATTAGGAAACAGTGATACAAGATTGAATGAAACAGAAAGTTATATATGTAATTTGAAAGTGTCACCATATGGCAAGATAATACTTGACAGCAGTAGGAGCACTGGATTCTTAGGTTTTCTGATTCATGTTTGAAGTATTTCTTTAATTCCTTAGTTATTGATCAAAAAATCTTAAAATATATATTAGCATATAAATTTAGTCAGGATCACTTTGAAATATTTTTACAATGTATCAGATCTTTGGGGGGTGGAGGGGGGGGGAGGAATTCAAACAATCCCACTGCCCATACACTTTAAAGCAGCTTATTAAAAAAAAACTACTCTTGAAATGTGAAGTGAAATATGCAAACACTGGTAATTGTATACTCCTGGAAAAATTGTTAATCATGCTCCAGAACATATTATAAATTTTACATCAAGACATCATCGAATTATTGAAGAGGAAAAAGAATTACAGTTTCCTCCCAAGTCCGACCACGAATGTGACGAAAGAAATCGTAATAGTAAATTCACTGAATCACGAAGTAAAACACGCCCCTTTAAATCTCATTTTAAACACTCGTTAAAAAATAATGATAGTCTATTATGTGCAAAATAGCAAGGTTTGCTGATTTTCTACACTACACCAAGAAAAATTTGAGAACAAAGTCATCCCATTGAGAGCTATGACTAAATATTTATAGACGTGCTGCAAAGTTTGCGGTGTCTACCGCTCACTTCAACAACGATAATTACAATTCAACTTACTTATGAAATGATATTCCAGGTTCATTCCTGTCTGGCCTATTTGTGCAACCGTACGCAACACAAGCTGGCATTTTTAAACACTTATACACAATACTAAATGAAATAATCACTGCCTCTACCACAATGTGAACACCTTAATTGTTGGGAAGCGCCATATGGTCGCTGCCGGTGCTGCCACCATGCGGGAGAGTTTAGTGCTTGCTTCACCGATTTAAGCTCACTTCTACTCCATATAATTCCTTCCTCCATGGTAACGAGATGCTCCAGATGATGATCTGAGAACAGGTCGAGAATGATATCTAAAGCCGTTTTATCTCTGCGACCAGTAACGTGAACTCATGGAGGAAGGAAATATGTGGAGGAGAGTGTCTGATGTTCTGAATATTTCATTTTGTAATGTGCATAAGTGTTTTATAATACCATCTTGTGTTGCACAAATAGGCAACAGAGGAAAGAACCTGGAATATCATTTCATAGGTAAGTTGTATTCTAATAATTGTTGTTGAAGTGGTCAGTGGGAATTGTAAACTTTGGCGCATGTCTATAAATATTTAGTCATAGCTCTCAATGGGATGACTTTGTTCTCAAATTTTTGTTGGTCTAATGTAGAAAATCAGCATACCTTGCTATTTTGCACATAATAGACTAACATTACTTTTTAACGAGTGTTGAAAATGAGATTTAAAGGGGGTGTGTTTTACATCGCGGTTCAGTTAATTTAGTATTACGCTTTCCTTCGTCACGTTGTAGTTTATACAGTATGATGAAATTAAATGTGTTAAATTATGCTATGCAATCTAGGAATCTTGATGAAGCAAACGATGTTACCGCAAATACAGTTTGCGATTCAAATACGCGTGTGTGGGTATGTCTACATAGTTTGATTCTGTAACGGTAATTTAATGGAGATTGTGGTTAGGTCTAAATGCAGTCGGTACCAGAATGGTTTTGTTGTTCCATAAGGGACAAAGAATTTATCTATTAGTGGTAGTAATTTCATGAGAACCAAGTTAGTAATAAAACGTGTATAGCGATGGAAACCACTTCCAGCTATTCCCAATTTAGCTTACGATGTATGGTAACAAAATAACTATTTTTATTCTGGTCTAGGCCTCATTTCAACCTAACCACAAGTGGTAGTAAAAACAACTGAAATATCCATTCTGCATGTCCACCATGTAATTCATTGTGGCTTTGGCAGAATTAATTTTTAGTCCAGGTCGCATATCAACCCAATCCCAGTATATCCCGAAAACTAAGCAAGTTATCGAAAAATTTTATTCTTTATTTTTCATTTGTCTCGTCTTTTAAAATAAGAATCCATCATCAAATTTGACTTTGACCAATTTTTTCTTCTGAATTTCAACCAAAACCATTTCACATTTGAGACAGAATATCTCGAAAACTAAGCATGATATCAAAAAAATTTATTCTTAATTTTTTATTTGTCTCATCTAGTTACATAATAATCCATCTCCAGATTGCGACGTTACGTTAATCCTAGAGTCCCCTTGAGGTTTTTGTACATATACGCCGTCTGTATGGGTTAGGCCATGCCTCCACACTCCCCCCACTCCTCCTCCACCCGGCTTCACTTCATTGCGTGGTGAAGGTCGCTTGCGTCGTCTCCATATATTTCCTTCCTCCATGCGTGAACTTAGCCCAGTCTATATATGGCAAGTTGAAGTCAACTCCTAGTATTATTGCATGATCCGAAAATTGATGGGGTATATTATTTACACTATTATTTAAGGCCTCGGCAATAGTTACGCCTGCAATGAAGACAAACAAATTTAGTAATAAGGTCCAGTAAAGTAAGGAGGATGAGCGAGAACACCTTTGGTGCTCTAGTTTGAGAGTTTCGAATCTATGAAAAAATGAATTTCGATGTTACCTAATAAGATAAATGCTAGCCACCTGCTGCATTCATAACGTTTTAACTAACGATATCTGCTCTCGTGTGCAGAAGATGTGGACATACTGACAACACAGAAACAGTATTTCAAGGTCTTACGTACACATGTTGTTATGCTACACAAGAAGTAGTTAACATTTGGAATAACATCATAATTTATTTTTTTGACAAAATCTAGTGCCTCTCCATTATGTTTGCATGAAATGAAAGTGTAAGGGTGAGCGAAAAATTTTACATCTTTTGTCAAATTCATTAAGTTATTATATTCTCAATATGTTATTATTCGTAATTTTTAAAAATTTCGATTATCCTGCGTGAAATTTTACTGAAGATTTGCAGCCAATTTTGTTGATGTAATACAATTAATTTATAAAAATTGTAACATACAAGTTACAAAAATCAGACTGTGCTGTTGGAACTTCTAAAGCACACTGGGTCGCGGCGTATCACATTGGTATGCATGGCGAACCGATCCAAGATGTGGCCTGATGTGAATGTGACCTGTCTCCGAGAAACTGTGTAAACGATTGCTGTCACATTTCTGTGACGTGATGTGACGGAGACCATCCTGCCGAAGTTAAATCCTTAATTTTTTCAAAACTCATTAGTTATTACCGTACCTAATTAGTAGCTTCTGACTGCTTTTTCCCATTATGCTTTCTTTTATGTTTTTAAAAAATAATGGTCATCAGTGGCGTAGGTAGGTCAACAAGGGCCCCGGTGCAAAAAATTATTTTGGGCCCTCAGGCCAGATGGGCGACCTTTTTTTTTTGCTTTGTGTTGCTGGTAGGGGCCACTGAGTTGTGCTTGGGGGCCCCTGAGCAGTGGTTGGGGCCCCCCTGAGCAGTTAGGGCCCTTATTGAGGAGCTTCCTATGTCCCAGGGGCCCCCTTAGGCGACGGTAGAGCTAAAAAAAAGGTCGCTAGTTTGCCGTGAAGGCCCGTTGACCCTCTGAACTGCGCTTGGGGCCCCCCAGGGGCCCCGTGAGGTATGCTTGCGGGTCCCCTGAGCGTTGGGGCCCCGGTGCACTGCAACGCCTAGCCCCATAGTAGCTACGCCCCTGATGGTCATCAGTATTATTATTAAGTTTCTAGATGATACACATCGCTAGATAAACATTTTGATTGTATTACAAAACAATCATTTTCCATTGATCCCAATATAAGAGACTGGCTCTGTGGGATGTGGAAAGTTGTCAATTTACAGATAAACAGTTGCATAACAAAATAATAAGTACACCAGTAGATGTACAGTCATAGTATACATGGTACATTAAACACTTCCATTACAAAATAATACATACACCAGAAGATGTACAGTCATAACATATATGGTACCGTAAACAATTACGTAACAAACTAAATACATACACCAGGAGATATACAGTCATACCATACATGGAAAATTAATTATGTGAACTATATTTACACAAGATACTGGCAGTTATTTTTAAGATACCTTAGAAATAAATTCTTCGACAGAGTAGAAGGAGTTGTCAATTAAAAATTCTTTCAATGTTTTCCTGAATTTATTCTTATCATCTACTAGACATTCAATATGTGTTGGGAGCATGTTGAAGATATGTATCCCTGAATATCGGACCCCTTTTTGAACAAATGACAATGACTTGTAAGTCTTGTGAAGATCATTTTTACTTCTAGTGCCATAATTGTGTATTTTACTACTTGTTTCAAACAAAGTATTATTTGTGACTACAAAGGACATTAATGTGTATATATACTCAGATGCCAATGTTAAAATCCCTAACTTCTTGAACAGCTCTCTACATGAAGTTCTATTGCTAACCCCACACATAATTCTTATTACACGCTTTTGGGCTCTGAGCACTTTGTCTCTATGGGTAGAATTGCCCCAGAATATTGTAATGCTACAGATGTTCTCTGTAGTTTATACAATAAATATACAATATTCCATATGACAATAAGGAGTGAAAAAAAGCAAAATAAACTAGCTGCCTCATACGGAGATCACCTAAAGCTGAAATTGTACGAATTGCAAATGTGGCTGCTCCCAATCGCTTTAGTAAGTCAGAAACATGTACTTTCCAATTTAAATTATGATCAATATACAAACCAAGAAATTTCACACTCTCTACCTCTTGAATGGACTGGCATGCGAATTTTATGTCTACGTCAGGTGTTAATCTGAGTGACGTACTGAATTGCATATACTGAGTTTTATCAAAGTTTAAAGACAAGCCGTTAGCGGTAAACCATTTATTAATCAGTTCAAAGATATAATTTGAAATAAACTCTGTAGATAAATCTGGAGTGTTTTTAATTCCTATGTTTGTGTTATCTGCAAATTGGACAAATTTTGAGTTTTTAGATGAAACACAGGGTAGATCATTTATATATATTAAAAACAATAGTGGCCCCAATGTAGAACCCTGAGGTACTCCACATCTGATTAATTTCCACTCAGAAAACAGAGGACCTCTTAAGGCAGCCTTAAAATTCTCCATTGACACTTTCTGTTTCCTATTTAGAAGGTAAGAACTAAGCCATTTATTAACAATGCCATCTATACCATAATACTTAAGTTTCTGTATCAAAATTTTATGATCTACACAGTCAAATGCTTTAGATAAGTCACAAAAAATTCCTACAGGAATTAATTTATCATTTATTCCTTCTAAAATATTGTCAGTGAATGCAAATATAGCTTGTTCTGTTGAATGACCCTTTTGAAAACCAAATTGTGATTTAGTTAGAATATTATTACTTTTTACATGTTCATAAACTCTATTGTACATTGCTTTCTCAAAAACTTTGGAGAAGGCTGTTAGTAATGAAATTGGTCGGTAATTCGATACGGCTGCCTTATCTCCCTTTTTATAGAGTGGTTTAACTACCGCATACTTAAGCCTTTCTGGAAAAGTACCCTCAAGTAAAGATATATTAAATAGATAACTTAGTATATTACTTAATTCTGTGGAGCACAATTTAATTAATCTGCTGGAAATCCCATCATAACCACTTGAGTATTTGCTCTTAAGGGATTCGATAATTTTTCTTATTTCTTCTGGGGTAGCTAATTTTGTAGACGTAGAGTTAAATTTTTCTTGGAAGCCTTTTTTGACAAAACCCATACTGTGTGTCACTGAGCTATTAGCAGTCAACTTATCAGCAACAGATAAAAAATGTTTATTAAAATTATCAGCAATTGAAAAATCAGATTCTACTGAACTTTCTTTGACAAATATATCATTACTTGTTTGATTACTCTTTCCTGTTTCCTTTTTTACAATGTCCCATATTGTCTTAATTTTATTTTCAGAATTATGAATTTTATGTTTGTAGTACATACTTTTAGATTCTTTAATAACCTTTTTCAGTATTTTGCAGTACTGTTTGTAATGTGTTTTAACATTAGCATTCTCACTGTTCCTAGAGGCAATATACAACTTTGGGAAAGTCTTCCTTCTTACATGTCTGCATCATGGAGGTGTCCACCATGGAGGATAGGAAATTCCTCCATAGGTGTCCACCATGGAGGAAGGAATAATATGGAGACGACGCAAGAGACCTTTACCACGCATGGGAGTGAAGCAGGCCGGCGGAGGAGTGGGGGGCATGGCCGGAGTGGTGGGGGCTTGACCGCTTCCCAACAAACACGGGGAATATGTACAAACACCTCAAGGGGACTCTAGGATAAACGTGACGCCGCAATCTGGTGACGGATTATTATGTAACTCGATGAGACAAATAAAAAATGAAGAATAAATTTTTTTGATATGCTGCTTAGTTTTCGAGATATTCTGTCTCAAATGTGAAATGGTTTTGGTTGAAATTCAGAAGAAAAAAATTATTCAAAGTCAAATTTTATGATGAATTTTTATTTAAAAAGACGAGACAAATAAAAAATAAAGAGTAAAATTTTTCGATATTTCACCTAGTTCTCGAGATATACTGTCTCAAAAGTGAGGTGTCTTGAGTTGAAATGCAGAAGAAAAATTTCGCAAAAGTCAAATTTAATGATGGATTCTTATGTAACACGACGAAAAAACTAGATAATAAGGAATAAATGTTTTCGATATCTTGCTTAGTTTGGGGGATATACAACATCCAAATTGAGGGGTTTAGGTTTGGATGCAGGCTGGACCAAAAATTAATTCTGTCAAAGCCACAATGATTACATGGTTGACATGCAGAATGGATATTTCAGTTTTATTACTACCACTTGTGGTTAGTCTGAAATGTGTCCTAGACCAGAAAAAAAGTAAGAGGACCCACTCTAGGGATGAGCAACCCAGACATTTTGTAGGCTGGTACCAGAAATAAAATGTTTATTCAGTCACCTTAATGAACATTCTCTTGATCAAGATGTGTTGTCTAATTTCACAGCCCTACTTATTAGGACAATTGTAAAAAAATTATCTCTCAGTTAGATTTAGATACGGGGGGGGGGGGAGAATGTTGTACAAAAAAAAAAAAGAGACTAAATTAGAAACACATTCCCCAAATTGATTTTGTTCAAAGGCCAATAACTTCTTTATTTATGAAGCCCATTTTTATTTCTGCATGAACCTGTTTCGACATAAATAGATGAGAAAGATTTCAAAATCGGTAAAAATAGGTATAGACGTATTTATAAACAGAAACAAGTCTTATATGAAGCTTTAAAAATAACCTAAGTCAATGGCCTGAAATAGCTATTTAAAAAATTAATAAAACTCACAGCTTCTCACATAACAGTTAATTTCATCATCCATTGTCAGTATAATCAGCAACGTGACGAAAGAAATCGTAATAGTAAATTCACTGAATCGCGAAGTAAAACACGCCCCTTTAAATCTCATTTTAAACACTCGTTAAAAAATAATGCTAGTCTATTATGTGCAAAATAGCAAGTTTGCTGATTTTCTACACTACACCAAGAAAAATTTGAGAACAAAGTCATCCCATTGAGAGCTATGACTAAATATTTATAGACGTGCTGCAAAGTTTGCGGTGTCTACCGCTCACTTCAACAACGATAATTACAATTCAACTTACTTATGAAATGATATTCCAGGTTCTTTCCTGTCTGGCCTATTTGTGCAACCGTACGCAACACAAGCTGGCATTTTTAAACACTTATACACAATACTAAATGAAATAATCACTGCATCTACCACAATGTGAACACCTTAATTGTTGGGAAGCGCCATATGGTCGCTGCCGGTGCTGCCACCATGCGGGAGAGTTTAGTGCTTGCTTCACCGATTTAACGTCACTTCTCCTCCATATAATTCCTTCCTCCATGGTGTCCATGGCAGTGTGGAGCATGGTGTGTTGTCTCTGATAAGACCATCTCTGGATTAGAGTATGTAAATATCTCTGATGTGAATTGTAACATGTGGTGTTGTTGATATCGTCATTTGACAATTGTTTACATATAATCGAGTTTCAGCAAATCATTGTTTTTATTTAAAGCATCTCTGCTCATCTTTGCTTCCCGAGTAAAATGTGTCATAGTTAGTATATTACAAAAAACTTTGTTATAAATCACAAAATCATTTATTAAAAACCATGAAGGTTGGGGAAAATACCCCGCCACTTAGCACAGATGAAGGCAGAAGGATCAGAATTAACACGAACACACTTTACAATATTTCGTTAAAAACTTTAGTCATTTAGAAGGTGAACATATTGCCAGGGGAAAGATGTATACACATCCTGTTCTGCCACATGACTTTTGTTTTTATCTGTGATGATGGGTTATTGGGTCTACTGGAGATCGCGATTCCCCCACAACAACATACTGTAATATCGCTGGAATACTGCTGTAGTCAGTCGCAAGACATATTATTCTCAAGCAGTAGTTCCGTTGTAATACAGTCTGGACCAGCATGAAACCGTTAAATCTACCTCGGGAAGAATTTATAGTGGAATCTAGTGTTTGACCACTGTATTATTATGATGACAACTCGGGGCAGAATCACGATCTCCAGTAATCCCGGGTTATTTTCCTTATATTTACTATTTGTTATTGCTGATCAACAATTTCATTGTTTCTGTTACAAAGTTATTTAGTGCATGACTACTTTCCTACCGAATGCAATACATGTACACATAATTTTTCCCCCCTTCAAAAAATCAGGTAACAACACATCATTGTTAGAACAATAACCATTCAGGAAGTATCTAGGTTTCAATCATCTTTATTTGTATCCTATCACTTTAACTTAATTGTGATGGAGTGCAAGCTCTGGTGGCAATTTCCATTTACAACAAATTTTAAATTCTTTCAGTGCTTTTATTAAATTATTCATAATTTTTCTTGTTAATTTATTCCAGTCTCCAATCCACCTTACCTACGAAAGAAAATTTCCTACACCATTATACCTGAAATTAAGTGTTAACTCACTTTCATGCTGCACAGTTTTTCTTCAATAATACATGTGCACTTGAGAGGACACTTCCTTCCTTTTGACTCTGAGGAGTTACAGATGGCATCATTTCATTGACAGGTTGCATACTACAGTAATTTCCACAGCCGTTTTGCTGCTTTTACAGTCCTCTCTAAATCCCTACTATGTAGATTCCATACAACCACAAAGGCCTCATCTTCAGTAACTCATGTCCCCTCATTATTATCTGCAGTAGATGTAATTCCCCCTACAACCTCCCTATGAAACACTACCAACTGTTAGTCCATGATACTATTTTTTATGTAGTTACTGGATGTTGTCAAAATAATAAACTATTATTTAATGAAAAAACACCATTGCAAATGTTATTTCGGATGTGCTTTGCCTCTTGTTGAGGTACCTTCAGTGATCCAATGTTTTGTGTAATATATTTTCAGTTTATAAATGGTGTACATACGGGTTTGTTTTGATGTTACTACACCCACATTCCTGTCGTGAGGTTTGGTATCTGAGCCTCGAGACAGCTTGCCATTACCAGTCTCCAGTTGCGATGGAACGCACTTGCTCCATTGGCAGTGACCCTACACCACCTCCTTCCCATCTAATGTCTTTTTTTCCCCCTCACCACTTACCTAAACCTGCCCTGAATTGAAACTTTAAACCCCTTCAGTGTTTTTGGTAAACTGTCCATTATTTCCAGTCCCTGACTCCCTTACTTACAAAAAGAAAATCCCCCCCCCCTTCCAATTTTGCCTGTATTCAGTGGTTTGATGGAAGCATGAAAGTGCGATGATCCATACAAAAGTAGAGCTTAAAATTAAATTATATGTCCCCTTGACGTTGACAATTATCCGAATAATTGTTAAAGAAATGTATATGGCCTGAGGGCACAATGATAAATAACAGGCGTATGACCTGTGAATATTGTGTTAGTAGGAAATGTTGTATGTTATATTGTTGGTGTAAAATACAAAAATAAATTGTATTTTTGATTGTTAAAAAAATAAAGTGCCTATTGCTTGTGGTCATCTCTTCCCCTTGATGTAAAACTCCCAATCCTAACAATGTCCATCCAGCATTATTGTGATTATAAGCCTTGAACAAACCAAACACATCCCTGTAGACACAATAACTAATTGATGTAGTTAAAAAGTGCAGTTTAACAGCAAATTATACAGTGAGCAATAATGCTAAAGTGTAGCAAGAAACAACGGTGCAGAAAATTGCGGAAGGTGCTAAAGTGTAGCAAGAAACAACGGTGCAGAAAATTGCGGAAGGTGCTGTTCCAGACTGACATGTGCTAGCTCCAACAATTTTTACCACTGACGATGCCCCACTCCAGAAGGGCGAAACGCGTCTGGTAGATACAAGTCAATAAAAAACAGTTGTTAGAAGACGGATTTTTATTCAAAAATATATAAGTATATTAATTTACAGTTTGGTGTATGGATAGAAATTGTGTATTTAGCACTATTTTGTACAAGTTCTTGTGTTTATTAATTTTAATAAGGTTTGATTTTTTTAAAATTTATGTGTGGTTATTTTCGTGTGGTTATTGCCTTTTGTATTTGATAGTTTTCTTGTAAAGTTAGAATGTTGTGTTTGGTGTTGTTGGCAGATAAGGTTTTCATGTCTGTTACCTGCTTGTTGCCTTCTCCCAGCACATGCATCTCCTCCTTTTTAACCTCACTGTCTTCTATTGCTACTTGGAGAGGACCAATGACCTAAGTGTCATCTACTTGTTCTTCCCTTTATTACAAATAAACATTGCTAATTTGTAATGAAGATGCATTCTTCTACAGTAATTGAAACTAGACTTTCTTTTTATTTCAACAGAAAAAGATGTCAATTCCGAAGCAGCCGAACTTGGCAATGATTCTGATACTGATTATTCCGACAGTTCTGGGAGTGATTCGATTACTTCAGATGAGCAGATGAGTGACGGTGAAGATGAAAACCGAGGAGACGTTTCAAATCATTCTGACATACTTGCCGGTACAGCAGAAGATGAGGAGGAAGACGAACTAGTGAAAGCAATAAAACGTGAGAAGGAAAAAGTTAGGGAGCACCCAGCAGATATCCAGTGTGAAGATTTTATTGTTGACATTTCTTTACATCCTCATGAAAATGTTTTAGCTGTTGGCACTGTTGTTGGAGATATTGTACTGTAAGTAACTATTGTTAATTTCATGAGCATAATGGGAGTGTACAGGGCATATACTGGCGATGAGGCACGGAAAGATATTGCAATAGGTATGGAAAGTAGTGCATGGAAGGTAAAAGATGACCATGACCACAAGCTTGCACTCGATTTCAGGCACAAGGGTGTGGGAAGATTCTCTTTTTTTAGGTAAGGGTGTCAGGGATTGGAATGAGTTACCAAGAGAAATGATGAATAATTTACCGAAAACTTTGAAAGAATTTAAAGATAAAATTTGTAGAGGGCAAATGTAGGTTGGCGCAGGATAGGGGGAAGATGGGGGTGTAGGGAAATTGCCACCGGAGCCTGTGCTCCATTGCAATTAAATTAAATTAAATAATGTAATATTTTAAGGTTAAGACTCTGGCTGCACTACTTTCTTTGAGTCTACTGAGGATTGTGATTCTGACACAACTGCTTTCCACCTCATTGAGTAGAAGTCTTGATACTTCTTCTAGCGTAGGTGCTTATGTTGAAATGCGACCCTGGACTATGGAATCTAATAATTTCTTTGCAGTTGGATTATTTTGTGAATTTATAGGTAACATAACTGTTTTCTACTCCAGATTGTTTGTGCTGTTTGTAGTACAGTTCAGGTATCGCATTGTAGAATTTAGTGGATGGGATCTTATAAAAATGATGGTACTAATTTTTTTCATGCGACACACTTTCTGAGTTTTTAAATGTTCTAACTATTCTTGTTTCAATATTTTTAAAATCAAATTGTGTGTGCGTATTTTATTTTTTTATACAAGTGTCTCAGCAGACAACATGGAAACTATAGGTTTTTATTATTTCGTATCAGAAACATACAGTTACACAATTACAGTCATCAAATTATAATCGACCAGAACTTGGCCACTTCCAGTGCATTTTCTGAGGCATCATACAGTTCAGCTGCCGAGCAGGATGCTGGACACAGTCGACACTGGAGCATGTGCTGGACAGTCTGGTCCTCACCGCAGTGGCACTTGATATCACTGATCTCAGTATAGCCCCATCTTGCTAAATTCACTTTGGATCTGCCCACTCCTGATCTCAGCCTATTCAAAGATTTCCATGTCAACCATCCCTTGTCATAACCAGGTGGCAAAGATTCAGACACTCTTCCCCAGCCATGCGGAAGGGGAGCCTTAGCTTCCCATAGTTGTAACCTGGCTTCTTCAGTTGTTGTTGTAAGTTCCTGAGATATTCTTAGGAAACTTTTCCTGGACTTAAGTCTTTGCCTGTGAGGGATATACCCATATAGTGGATGAGATTTTTCATGGTTCACTTTCCTCCTTTCCTTGTTCACTGCTATTTCCCTTCGAACAGAAGGTGGTGCTATTCCTGCGAGACGGTGGAGCCATTCGACTGGAGTTGATTTTAAGCAGCCTGTTATGATTCTGCACGTGTCATTAAGTGCAATGTCTACTTGTTTGGCATGGGTTGAACTGTGCCATACGGGACAGGCGTACTCTGCAGCCGAATAACATAGTGCTAAGGCAGAAGTTCTAATTGTTTCAGGTTGGCTGCCCCACTGCGATCCAGCCAGTTTTCTTATGAGATTGTTCCTACTGGAAACTTTCAGCTTGGAGTTCATGCAATGTTTCCTGAATGTAAGTGATCTGTCAAGGGTCACTCCTAGATATTTTGGAGTATCACAGTGTTCTAGTTCGACCCCCGACCATGTTACCTTTAACCTACGATTTGCTTCTTTATTCCTTAGATGAAAAGCACATACTTGTGTCTTCGTAGGATTTGGTTTAAGCTGGTTCGTGCTATAATACCTTGACAAATCTTCCAGAGCGTTGGTAAGGGTGCTCTCCACTGATTCAAAGTCTTTGCTCTGTGAGACCAGAGCAAGATCATCAGCAAACACGAAACTCCTGCATTTGCGTGGTATAGGCTGATCATTGGTATATATGTTAAACAATAATGGGGCTAGCACACTTCCTTGGGGTAGACCATTCTTCTGTGGCCTCCAACGGCTACGCTGACCTTGGAAGTCAACAAAGAATCTGCGGTTCTGCAGAAGAGTAGCAATGAACTTACTA
This sequence comes from Vandiemenella viatica, assembly GCA_031002005.1. Lineage (NCBI taxonomy): Eukaryota > Metazoa > Arthropoda > Insecta > Orthoptera > Morabidae > Vandiemenella > Vandiemenella viatica. The sequence goes on along the minus strand of JARYHS010012519.1, from coordinate 232,501,360 downwards.
AGAATAAAATTCCTGGTCAGATTGTAGAACTTGACTAGTAGTAGCTGATGGTTGACGGTGTCATACGCTGCTGACAAATCAACAAATACCACCCCTGTTACCTTACGAGCTTCAAATCCATCTTCTATAAACTGCGTGAGGTTTATTAGTTGTCCTGTGCAATTTTTACCCGGGCGGAATCCAGCTTGTTCAGGAATAAGCAAAGGATCAACTACAGGCAACAGCCGGTTTAAGATCATTCTTTCAAGCAGTTTGTAGAGGTGACATAAAAGTGCAACAGGTCTAAAATTCTTTGGACTGTTTCCTTCTTTGCCAGGTTTAAGCAAGGCGATCACTCGGCTCTTCCGCCATATCTTTGGAATTTGACATTTACTCATACAGTTGTTAAAGAGCTGAAGCATCCACTTCTTTGTTGTTAGACCAAAGTGCTTAATTTGTTCTGTCCTAATGTCATCCAGGCCTGCTGATTTTCCATTTTTGCAATTTCTTATAGCCTCATCCAATTCTTCCATGCTGAATGGTATTGTGAGGTCATTATTCTCCTCTTGGCCTTCTTTCCGCAGTATGGGCATTTTGGACTTGTGATTAGCTTTGCCATTTAATAGCAGTTGGTGTGCTATTTGGTTGGCGGTAACATTATAATGAGTTTTGGTCTTAGTTGGATCATTGTTTAGATGCTTCAGTAGTCTCCATGCTTTATGGCTGTCTCTTGCGAAATCTAAGTCTTCAACAGTTTTAATCCACTGATTCCGCTTTGTCTCTTTAATAACGGAAATGAGTTTGTTTCCTGCTTCCACTGTTGCTTCACCAAAAGGATCTTCTGTAAATAAATTGTTGTATTCTTTAAGTAGAGCAGCTTGTTCTGATGTGAGACCGGGGATGTAAGATGTCCGACAACCACGAGGGTTAGACATTCTGGAACATCTCTTTACAGCCGTGGTGAAGATGTCATAGCATTCTGGTGTTGGTTCTATTGAAAGAACTTCGGAATCCAATAGTTCTGAGAATTCAGACCAATTTGCCTTTTTGAAGTTGTATCTTCTACGGAAAGGTACTTCCTGTGGTCTAACTGCGGCATATATTTGACACATTATTGGTCTATGCTGTGAGTTGGGTATTGGGGAACAGACAGATTTAATGCACTGGTGGCTAATACTGCTACTACTGAATATGAGGTCAGGGTTGAAACCACGCCTCCACCGACCACTGTTGAATGATGCAGGTAGTTTTGCATCATGGATTAGAGAGAGGTGATTTATTTCAGCCCATTCTTGTACAGCAGTCCCATTCTCATCTTCATGGTCATAGCCCCAAACATTGCTATGACTGTTGAAATCACCAATCACGATCTGTATGTCTTTATTATGGAAATTATGTGGTTTGTTGACAGTGAATACAGCACCAGGTGGTTTATAAAAAGACGAAATGGTACAGTTCGTCATTTATAGAGTGAGAATTTCAATGTCATTTTGTTCCGTGAATGCAGTGGACATTACTTGTACATCTGGACGTACAAAGATTGCACTTCCGTATTGATTATGAGGTCTTTCTGTAGCGAGATGCATTCCTTTTATTTTTGGTCTACGCATTTCATAACCTCTGTGTGTTTCCTGTACGCACAGTATATGGCACTGATATTGACTGCATAGGTCTTGTAGCAGTTCTTCCTTGGCTGGTGACATGCCTTCTATGTTAACAGAGATGATTGTTAATTGTGGCCCTGAAAAGGGCTTGGGTAGTAATGTTTCTGGTGTGAAAGGATTAGCCGTCAGGACATTTCGATTCATTCTCTGACGTTGCCCAGGGTACGCCTGATTGCTATTCTTCGCTTGGTTGCTTAACATTGCAATCTTCAAGGAGGCTCCTTTCATGTACCCCAACTATAGGTATTAACTGCACTTTTTTATGATTATTTTTTGAGGAATTTGAGCAGTTGTTTTATCCACACCTGAGAAACCTTCAACTTTGGTGAGTGATGAGTCAATTTTCCCTCTCCTTTGTTATTTATCACACATTATAGCACAGATACATATTCCCCCCCCCCCCCCATCTTAAATAATGTTTTCTATTCTGTGGGCTGTGGTTATGTCGTATCATATATACCCAAAAACCTTTTAATCTTTTCAGTGTTTTTTTCCCATCTTTTAGATACTATACTGTAGTATCTATCATAGTAACTCCTGCATTAAATACAGTAATTCAACTATGATAAGAAGCATTCTCCCCTAAAAACAGGCAGTGGGTGGAAAACATTCTGTGTACAAATGTAAGGATTAAAAAGTAGTGGGCTGTGCAAAGTCAGATGGTGGGAAATGTTTTAAAGAAAGTAGGAAGCAAAGAGCTAAGGTATGAAATGCAGTATGAAGAGAGTTTGAAGTGCCACAGGGTAGTGTGTTGGGACCATTGCCATTCACTATTCTAATGAATGACTATGTTGATAGTTTACAGTCAGAAGTTTGGTTATTTGGGTATTACATATTGATATAGAATAGGATCCAAATGGGAAAGGACATTGAATGGGTATACAGGGAGAAAACTGAATGTGTAGTGTGATTACAAGGTGAATGAGGAATTGCTTATTGAAGATGGGATACAAAAGCTTGGTGACAACATCGATTGAATATGGTAAAATGGAACCTACTTTATGGGTAGCAGATACAGTAAATGATTGTTTGCAGAGAATACAGTCAGTAAATGATATGATGAAGGAGCTGGGCTGGGAGTCAGTGAAATACAGTTGATGATTGAATAGATTCCTGGGGGCATATGTTGGTGACGAGGCCTGCCTGGATATTGTTAGATGAATTATGTGGAAGGGAAGAGAAGATCACGAGCACAACCTAACAGTTGATTTCAGGTACGAGGCCGACAGTATTTTCTATTTTAGTCGGGGACTGGAATAAATTTCTTATTGAAATTATTTAAGACAAAATGGGGTGCTAGGTGAGTAGGTAAAATGCCACTTAGTTCTAACACAGTCTTCATTTTGTATATCTTTCCCGGTTTCAAACAAACATTGTATTTTTTTAAAGGTATAAATACAGTAATGAAAGCAACGAACTGGTTCAGACATGTGAAACACATACAAAAGCCTGCAGAAGTTTGCAGATAAGTGAGGATGGAACAACAATATATTCATGCTCAAAAGACAAATCAATTGTTCTCACTGATGCAAGCACAGGGAAAATGAAGAAATTTTATGACAATGCTCACGAGTAAGTTGTCTTTGAAGCAAATATCTGAGAATTGATGAACTTTTTTTTGTTTTAAAATAAATATGTTGATTTCAATTTATTGTTTTGCAGTGATCCTTTATACAGTTTACTTGTGATTGACGAAAACTTGTTTTCCTCTGGAGACGAAAGTGGCACTGTTAAGGGTAAGGATCCTGTTGAACTAAATCCTTACTTTTCTATTTAAACAATATGATTTTAATTTTAAGACAATATGAAATTCCAGTGTGGGATGTAAGAAGAAAAGATCCATTATTTTCACTGAAGGAAGCTGATGACTTTATTTCGAGCATGGTTACAACTGAAGAGAAGAGATATTTGGTTTGCTCGAGCGGTGAGGGCACAGTAACAGCTTTGAATCTAAGGACAAGAAAATTACATATTCAGGTAAAATGAAAGAAATAGTTACAATGGGTTATGATTAGAAGTGTGGGCTGTTAATTTTCAAAGCTAAATAGACGTGTTAATATTCGAAATTTCAGTCAGAACCATATGAAGAAGAATTAAATTGTATGGGTCTTATGAGAAGTGACACTAAGTTAGTTGTTGGTTCTTCAAAAGGGAAGCTGTATCTATTTAACTGGGGAGAGTTTGGGTTCCACAGCGATGAATTTCCTGGCCCTAAACAATCTATCAATTGTCTTGTGCCTGTGAGTGAAAATATTATCATAGCAGCAGGTGAAGACGGAATTCTGAGGTATAACTATATCCTCTTACGAAGCTTACAGATGTTTGCTGTTAATGAGTATTGCACTAAACCAGAGTTCATTCTTTACAGGGCCGTGCACCTCTTCCCTCACCGTCATTTGGGTATCGTCGGCCAACATCAGTCGTCGATCGAAGCGGCAGATATTTCGGGAGACGGAGACTATTTGGTATCCTGTTCACTCGACCAGACGATTAAGTTCTGGAATATACGATACTTTGAAGATGTAGAAGTTGATGAAAGGAAGAAGAGCAAGAAGAAAAAAGAGATGAACCACAACTTACCTTCGTCAAAGCACCGAAATGTTTCCGACTTTTTTGCAGAGTTGGCATAGTAATGTGATTATGATATACTGTGAAAGATGAATGTGTGTTTCAGATATAATTCTGTAAATAAAATATGTAATTTAAATCGGTAGTATGAAAGTTGCTACATTTTCTTATGTTTAGTGGATTAATTTATCACACCTAAACTACACCAATAGGGGAAGGTAAGCACGACATAATTTTGTACAGAGCTTTCAAAGACGAAATGAAAGGAAAAAAATGGTAACATTGTAGTCATGTACATATATATTGAATCTTCTTCTCGTTCACAGTATAATTATTTAGATATTTTTTGTCTTCACACAGATTTAGTAGCAGTTGCACATAATTATTGTAGAATTTCACAAATTCAATGGACCTTTCATTTTGGGCATCTGAAGACTCCTTGGGCCCAATTCACATCTAACTTAGTCTCCTACAACACCCACTGTCCCCATGTTCTCCTGGATAAAGGGCTGGAGAGATGTGTGGGTATCAACATTACCAAGCTTGCAGATTTGTTTTTTAATTTACATGTCAGTGTTCCCATTAAGCTGTATATCTTCAGATGCTCTCTTTGCTCCTATTGGTTTCTTGTTTCAAGTATTGCCTAATGCCATGCTACTTTCTTAGTCTATTGTGGCCTTTTTATCATTCTTGTCTTCCTATTCCATTACATACTTTCAAGCCTTTACTATTAAAAAATATTATTTTCTTTCCCTGTTCTCATTACATCTTCGAACTTTTCCCACTTCCGCTCCACTGTATTACTGGTTTTCTTTCACATATTAAAGTTGTCAATGACATTCTTCCTCAGTTCCAGAATCTTTTACTTCTCTTGCCAATATTCACCTTCTCTCTTAGCCACTGATATTATGGACCCTCCTGTATGCATCAAGGTCACCTTCACCATCTGTGGCCAGGCACCCATTGTAGTTATCATCAGGATTTATTAGGAAGTTATCCAACATGTTTTGAATGGTGTACCACTTGTGTAAAGCCTGTTTCCCTCAACAAGACATTTGCAAATCTCTTCCACTTTGTATTATTTAGTCCTGTTTCCTTTGCAGTCACTAACAGCTATATTTAAGACCTCACCAACAATAATCATTGTCAGCAACACGGTAGTGCACTGGGACCATTGGTGTTCATCATTGGAATGAATGATTATGTTGGTGATTTATATGACTTAACGTTATATACTAGGATTGGGTTTGGACAGAATATGCAGGTTAAAATGGAATAAAAATAAATCACAAAAGAATCTGCTCGTAGGTAAGCAAATAAAAAAAAAAAGTTTTTTTATGATTGCAGGTGGAGGAGAAATTGCTTGCTGAACATGCACAGTATCTTGGCATGACATTTTACTTTTAAAAAATTGAGGAGGTGGCAGTGAGAGGTTTTGAAATCCTTCATTTCCTGGGCACCGGACATCTCTCCACCACTGCTGTGGTAAACCCACCAATTTTTAATTTTGTTAATTACATATTTTGATTAGCTCCCAGCTAATACGTGTCCTTGTGGTGAGATTCAAACAACACTACACTTGCCATGTCCACAACTTGGAATCAAAGCATACCAATCAGACCTTTAAAGAGCCAATAACGAAGCCATCAAATTGCCGATAAACTATCATATATTTGAAGCTGTCACCAAGCACAAAAAGATGATTCTCTCCTCACTTGTTTTGCTTTACCAACAATTATTATGATTATAGTTCGAAGTTGTACCTAGGTTGTTGTTTTTTTTCATGTTTCAAGCATTATTCATCCTTCCATATAGTAACGAGCTGAAGATGTCCATCTTAAGAACTCTCTCAAATGATTAAGAGATCCCCAATAGTGTTGTTTATTTTGTTGTATTTGCTTACTGCTATATTTTAAGAATTAAGTGAAATAAAAATAATCAACTAAATGATGCAGCCTATAATCTAGGTTCTTAAACAGAAGTGTAAATTGTGTCTGAAGACTTCCTGCTGGCCGGAGGACTGGTAAAGTGCATTGGTTGTACCGGCCCATAAAGGAGGAAACACAAACAAAGTTAAAAATTACAGGCCAATTAGTTTGACCTCATTGGTAGGTAAGTTGATGGAGAGATTCATATTCAACCACACCAGAAATGTATGCAAGAGAAGAAACTGGGTTGTAAATTAGCAATATAGCTTTACAAATAACAAAGGATACGGAAAATGACCCATCACTCGCCAAAGTCGAAGGTTGTGACAAGTGATACACATGAGACACAAACAAAAACATGTACAATATTTCAGTTTTATACCTTATTCGTGCGTTACGGACAGAGCCGTATGGTTCGAAGGTATGCAAGTGCTGAAGTTTACCACATGACTGGCTAGGTGGTGGGGGTGAAATGTTAGGAAGTGAACAATCAATATTTCTGGGAAGACTCGGATGCTGTATATAAATATCACAAAAGGGTACAGTGTGATAAAACAAATATATATATATATATAAAATTTGTAGCCTGCGTCAAGATTTACATTTTTCATCATTGTTATCATTTAATTAGTAGCAAATTTCTTCCAAATTTTATGTTATCTATTGTTTGCTTTATCACACTGTACCATATACATATATATGGAATAGCGACTTTTTTTTGTAAATCCGTTCGCTAATTAGCACCTATTATTTCCTGGTAACTATATATATATATAGTAACAATGAAATCAAGACGCTATGTAGCGGAAAGGAATCGAATTGGGATAGGGAGATGAGCCATCACTTACCTTTAGATGATGGATGTGGGGCGCGAACACACAGAAAAGACACAAACACAAATAATAACATAATTTTCGGGATAAACTCTTCGTCAACGCGACAACACCGTGAGAGGTGGGCGCAGCTGGAGACTGCCTCACAGAAAGACCGCCGGTCGGGAAAATGGTATATATATATATATATATATATATGAACAAGGGAGGTCAAATTGATAATGCGGCACTGGACCACTCTAAGGCATTTGACAAAGTGAGCTATAATGTGGTGCTAAATAAGGTAAAAACTATTTGAATGGATGAAAAGTGACCTGGGTGGAAAAATTCTTAAGAGGTAGGAAGCAAAGAGTTAAAACTGGGAAATGCAAAATCAAGAAGTGCCTTAATGTAATCTACTAGAATCATTGCTGTTCGTTATTCTGTTGATGGTTTACAGTGAAAATTAGGTTGTTTGCAGATGACATAATTTCTACTGTATTCTTTCACTCCTCACCTCGAATGCTATTGGCTGGAGAACAGTGATGTTACACACTGGCCTTCACTCGCAAAATAACAGCAACCAGAGATGGTAATATCAATTAGACGTTATGTGCACAGCTTAATAGCTAAGTGATAGATGTGAAATTAATTTGCAGAACACATTGGTTAAGTTTGCTTTTTGTAGCATTTCATTAATGTAAAAACTTTAAGGTTGAAGAAACTCAGAACTACTTTTCAGCAACATGAAAACAGCTTTTAAAAAGAACTTAAATTACTCGAGGTCTCTGCTGTAACAATGAATGTCAATTGTCATTTTGGCGTAGGCTAAATTTCAATTTTATTTAAAATTCCATTGATGTTCCTGCTTGACTAACGTTTACACCTTAAAGTTTATTTTCTTTTTTATTTTGTCGATCACTTTTGTTAATGGTCGTTGTTCATATTCACTGTAGATGAGCTATTAGATTAGTAAAGTGGAGATCAGACGTCTTCTCTCATTGAGTATGCTGGTGATTCATTTCTTTGGAGTTTCTTAACTATTTAATAATCTGTAGAAAGTTCTCTGGCTACTACGGACACGACTACCAAAGATTACATTATTACTGCTTGCCCAGCCTGAATTGAGTACAACATGCTGCTTTCAAAGCAACTGTTGCCACAATGGACTATCGCACTCCATTTAAACTAAATAGAAATTCTTCAAATTTTGCAGAGTGAATGTTAAGAGTCAAATCCAAGTCAAGTGTGTATTTCAGCTAGTTTGAGTCTAGCAACCGGGAACAATTATACGATCGTCTCTGTCCGTGTTTAATATGTCTTTCAATTCTTTAAGTTCTTCAAGCTCAAGAGAGTTTATTCAAATTTTGCACAGTGAACCATTAGGGTGAAACACAGGTCATGTATGTATTTGGCCAGATTAGATCAATCTGTCATAACCTTTGGTCTGAAATGAGAATTATACTAGACCTGTGACTATACGCAAATAAAACGGTCACTGGCTTACATTAGTGGTATACAACAGGATCGAAATGAGAGAAGACTGAACAGCGGCAGGGACAGGATAGCAAACTGGGTCACTCAACGCAGAATGAAGTTAAAAACCATAAAGAGTCGAATTATTAAGAACACAAATAGAAATAACATGATTTTTAGTGATTATATGATGGAGGTTGAATTGCATGCTTGAAACAAAGTGTGAATATTTTGACATGACACTTAATAACTCAATTAGAAACATGGTAGGGAGGGTTTTAAAATCTTACATTTGTTAGAGATGTGTCAGAGCACTGGGTTACAAACCATTGCTGGAATTTGGTGGGGTGGGACCAACTTAATGAGTGTCAAGTGGGAGGGAATGCGAACGGAAGGAGCTTCAGAACACAGTAACTGATATAATGGAGCTGGGTTCGGAAGATGGGTAGCGTACTGGGTGTATATATTGGCAAACAGACGTAGCCATATATGGCAGGAGAGTTGAGATGACATGTGGAATCACCATAAGCCAGTGGTCGATTACAGGCACGAGGCTCATTTCAAACGGGAAACTGCGTCCGGCCACTGAATCTCGAGACACTGCCGGAACACAGAACAGAATGAGAGCGGCCGTGTCTCCCCCCTCCAGCAACCTTCCCGACAGTCAGTTCTATTACGGCGTTCACACGAGACACCAGTGGCGCTTGGTTTAACACGGAATGCTTTGATACTGAACAGTTCGTAGAGCTGACTCGAGAAAGACCGGCTGTGGGGGATGTTCAAATAAAATAGAAAAACAAAAGTGCTGGTATTACATATTTTGTTTAATGGTGCCAGATTTCAAGGAACTGCCAGATGAAGAAAAGAAAAACAAAAGTAATAAAGTTTTACAATTTCACAAAACATTCTATTGTATTGCCCTCCTCTATTAAAAATCTACAAATGAATCTCGGATTTCCTTTGGTTCTTTTGCTTTTACAGTGCTGACTTTATTGAAATCAATGAATCCTTCGCGTGAGAGGGTATTATCCAACATGAAATCCAAATTATTATTATTATTTTTCATTTAGTTCCTGACATGTTAACTGTGACATCTGAAAATAATTTAAGAACTTTCCATCGTCTGCCACAACTTCACTAAACAATGTACAAAATGCCCCAATTTCTAATCTCTACGTATCAAATACAGGAGTTGGAGAAGGTGCAAAAAAGGATGCTAGATTTGTTTCTGGAAATTATTGCAGAATGCAATCAGTGACGGTTATGATAAAGGAGCTGGAATGGGATTGATTGCAAGACGGGGAGAATGAGGAGTGTCATGGGAGTGTACAGGGCATATACTGGCGATGAGGCATGGAAAGATATTGGAGTAGGTATGGAAAGTAGTGCATGGAAGGGAAAAGATGACCATGACCACAAGCTGGCACTGGATTTCAGGCACAAGGGTGTGGGAAGATTCTCTTTTTTAGGTAAGGGTGTCAGGGATTGGAATGAGTTACCAAGAGAAATGATGAATAATTTACCAAAAATGTTGAAAGAATTTAAAGATAAAATTTGTAGAGGGCAAATGTAAGTGGCTGCAGGATAGGGGGAAAATGGGTGTGTTTAGCGAAATTGCCATCGGAGCGTGTGCTCCATTGCAATTAAATCAAATATTGGATGAATCCTCAATGCTTTTTCTTACTTTTGAGATTATTTAAAATGTATATACCCACGGCCAACTTCTCAGGTTCCAACATTTTAAATAAAACCAGTATCAATTACAACAATCATGGTCTCTGTCGATGAGAGAAGCGGGAGTGGCAGTGTGGTACACCGAGTGTCCCGGCTGAAACGGCTCTCAGGAAGTGGGAAAACGGAGTAAATACGTGGCAAGGGGACTACAATGCCCTTTTTTTTACATCATTTCTAAAATATAAGGTAACAGTGGAAAAAAACATAATACCCATCCTTTTATTTGTAAAAAAAACTTTGGTATATTTCGGAAATATATAAACAATAAAAAAATTTACAATCTGGCAAGATACATTTCATACTAAAAAGAGATAAGAACAAAGACTTATTTTGTGCCACAGTGAAATGTTTTTGGATGTATTTCAAAAAAGATAATTTGCCTTTAATTTCATTAACATCATTCATCATACAGAAATAAAAAGATACAAATGTTATGTTAAATATATCATAAATTTGTGCAAAAAGCTTTTTTTAAAAAAAAGAGTTGCATGACTATAAACATATTTCCTTTGTCAGCTGTTAAGCCATCTGGGAAGAAATACTGCGTATAAAACTATTGACCGTCCCCAGCCCCGGCAGTTAGTGCTGCACTGTTTGTCGGAGATGTTCCGGTCTGTAGTAGTGAGCCTGGGCGGCCAGTGACGGGTGTATCGGAGGTGGGAAGCAACGCACGTGCTCTACGGACATCACGTCCGAGTCACTCGACTTCAGGAATTTATTGAGCACTGCAAAAATCTGTGAATTGAGCACCTGAAACCGCCTGATCCTGTCCACCATTCGCTTCAGAGCCTGAAATGACAAAGTTTAGGCAATTATTTACTTTAATACATAAAGATTCTATTAAATCCTTAAAATCGAAAATTATTCCTCCCAGATAAAAGGAGACAATAGCCCCACAAAAAAATTCCATCCTCTCTGATATAAAACATAAAGAGGCTTTACACTACAACAATAAAGGAAAGATACAACAGACAAAAGATGACATTCCTAAAAGAATACCATCTGGCAATGGCTAAGAAAACATTAGCATTATTTTTACAGTGGCAGAGAAATGAACTTTTCCTCACTATATTCCCTCTTAAATGGTTTCAGATTTAAGCAGTGAAATAATGGTTATGTTTATAAATAAATAAAATTCTCGCTACCTAACTCCCAACCACTTTAAATGAGAAATACTACTCCTATTCTCTAAGACATACAATTCTATTACTTGCACACATCTGGACAGACTGCAAAAAACATTTTAAAAAAAATTAAATACTGCCAATTCATTAAATTTTCTCCCTCTTCCCCTTTTAACCTGGCAGTATAACACCTCCGATATACATCTGTACTGCTGAGTGACTCTTAAATATTCCCGAAATGAGCATGTTTTTAATTACAACGATGCATTCTGCTGACAGTACCAAATTAATGATGACAGAGGACACAGTACACTGAAGTATATGGAAAAATTCATGGTAAACGAAAGCTCTTCTTCAGAGGGAAGAAGCTTGTGCTGAATGCAATTACCCCCAGGAACTGAGTCCAATAGCACACCTTATTTACAATGCACGCCTCAGAAGAGGCGTTCACCATTCCGCAATATGCATCACCTGACTTTCAAGAATCTACACAAAACACGACTGAACTCCCGCAGTCAACACAACCACATAAATAATGGTTATAATCAGAGCGGACATAATGGGGTAGCAAAAACAATATCAATGGAAATATTAATTATTACCATTAGTACTGCTTCCTCCAATTAAAATTTTCAAAATCCGTTTAATGTACAGATTTCATCCCATTACAGTTTTATTGTAAGTATAGATGGGAAAAAAATTAAAAAATGGGAAAGATAAATAAAAAATTTGATATAAAATCAACTGCACAAATTAATTATAATAGCAAGAGAAGGGTAGGTGAGAAAGGGGAGTACTTGGGGGTGTCTGGGCTTGATTTTTTTTACCTGCTTAACGTCTCTTAACAGCTAGGTCTTTAGAGACAGGAAAGGATGGGGGGAGCAAGGAACAGGGAGGAATTTGGCCATGGCCTTCTGAAGGAAGCATCCCGGCATTTGCCTGGAGTGATTTGGGAATCTGGGATTGAGGATGTTTTAGTAGACTGAATACCATGTCCAGAGTTGAGATGGGAATGTGGTTTAATTATTATTATTCCTTGACTGACTAAAAGTGCGTGGTGGAGGGTTTCAGGAAGTACTGGTGTCTCTCACTATAAAATAGTTATTGAGATCACGAGAATTGCATGGAAAGCAATACAGTGGTATTTGGTCTGCTAATAGATATACTGAGCCAAAACACACTGTCAAAAAACAACCATAATTGAGTACCTTTCTCTTTTGGCTTGGAACCCTCCATGAACCAGATCCTTCGTTGTGTCCGCAACTTCCTCAGATCTTTTCCTGTTACGCCTCACATTCTCCCCACAGAACCTGGCATCACCTTTAAAAAGTATATTTTTTAAACGTGATGCCAGGTGTGCACAAATGCCAACCCTCTAAACACCCTACCGTTCCTCCCCTAGTAATAGGCCATATTGCAAAATGGGCAACACGCATCCACCAGCCACAGCCTACTGTAACCTACCACTGGTGAAACCTACAGTCTTCCATCAGATTTGGTTTCACTTTCTTTTCTTATTTAATTTTCCAATAGTCATCTTACTGTTTTCAATATTTCCAATTCTTAAAACCTGTAGTTTTGATGAAATAATATTGTTCCCTACATTAAGTGTGTTAAAAACAGGATAAAATAACAACTGATAAGGTACTTACAATCCCTTTAACATTTTCATCTTTATTATCAACTCTTTGGACTCGAAGAATGTGGTAGCAAAAATCGAGTGCTTCAAATCGACGTTGTTGTCCTAGCAAAACAATCATGGTGCAACCAGCCCAGTTCAAACCTTCTCCAAAGAGTTCTCTGCAATACAAAAGTCAAGTGTTAATATAAAACAAACCAACATTGATTTAGAATAAAAATTGTAACACATACAAAGCGAAATAAAAAAGTGATGACTTATTCTGTGGATGCTAAATAAGGAAGAGGCTCTTTTACAGATAATAGATATCTTATTTAGTAACACATAGGTAAAACCAGTTTCAAATTTATTGATACAACCAATACAGAAAACATTTATTCATGGATTTTGCATACTTCAGTATATAACCGTACTGACTGTGTTAACAAAGTAGTGGTTATTATCCTGGACTGCAGTGAGTGTAATTTGTCGGTAACTACGAACAGTAAACGAGTTTAGTTTCAAATGTAGTCCACAGAAAAAATACAACACATTAGTACCGACAGGTTTTAATAGCAAAGTTTCATCCAGCAAAAAAATCATGAACATATAATGCCAGTATCTATAGTTGACACTGAAGACGTATCCAAGTTATTCTTCATCTGCTATGAAAACATTACAAACAGAGGAAGCAGTAGGGCAGATACGAGGAGCAGCAATACCTGTAGGTATCGGTTACGAAACACAAATGACGAATAGTGTCCGTGCTCCCCAGGTAGCACCATGTACTAGTAATATAGTCAGCTGATGTGCTTCGTCTTCCTTCTAGGATGGAACTGCACTGGAAGGTGTGATCAGTTCGGCCAATCGGGAGAGTGCAGCAGTCACGTAACTGGGTGACTCGGTGGGGGTTGTGGCATGCCACATATCATGAAGCTATAGGCAGCTGTCCTCAATATTACCAGAGTGTAGCACCTCTTTCATCTGCACAGTTCTCTTATCAGTACAGCCCCACACTAGACGAGTGCCGAAGCAGATCAGCTGAAATGTTGGCAATTAATACTCCATCTCCAACCGACGAACACAAACTATTTATTCAGACCACAGGTGTCTCCAATTGTATGAATAAAAGAGCTAAACTGACACATGAAAGAATTTTTGTCTTTCTGATTATCAGAGAATTTTCTACAGTTGAGGAAAAAATACATTTTAATTCATAGCAAAATGAAAAGGCAAAGTAAGTTAAACAGACTGAACTAAAATTCTAGAAACTTATTTTAATACAATATTTATTTTTTATAGATCTGAGTTTAAAAAACTGTGGGAAGTCAAAAAAAAGTCAGTGTATAGCAAAACATTATATAGTAAAATAGACATACAACCAGGAAATGCGTGGTCACAAAATTGTATGTAAATTAATTATAATAACTGCATTTATGCAAGATACAAACAATAACACTGTATGTGTGAGTGGACACTTCCCCAGCGTACCGATGCATCACTGTAGATACGATTGAAAGAAATTCTTTTGTGGATTAGTAGTTGTCAATTAAAAATTGCTTTAATTCTTTCCCGAGTTTAATATTATCCTTTGCCAGACGTTTAAGCTGTATTGGGAGTTTGTTGAAATGTGTCTCCCTAAATATCTGACTTTTAACAAATGAATACGACCTGTAATCCTATATTAATTGCAGTGCTCTTTTGTTTAAAACGAGGTTTCCACCAAAGAGGGGGGGGGGGGGGATCTCTAATATGACTAACAAAAAATCTGAACTAAAGCAATCGTAGCACATTTCCAGGCAGCAGTTACTCAGACTAAATGCATCTGGAGTAAGTGACGAGAACTTGGTCCAGTGAGAGGATCGTCAGCTTGCTACATAAATGAGTATTGGCTCAATCTGTTTACTTTGTACATTGTGGTCCAAAGAAATTTCCTCATGTATATTCGACAGTATGACATAGATGTGTGCTCAAAATATTGGATTTTATTATGTAAATTTGGTGTTCAGAACATTTCACTTATACAGTATAAGAGCCTAATGATCTGTGATTTAGCATTCAGTATACTTCTCATGGGCCTGTTTAAGACAAGTAATTCTTCAAGGCTTTGAGTGGCTAATGACTAACACAATATAAAATCATTTTGATGATAGCAAATATATTTTCTCAATCTGGGATTGAGTCTTTTTGATATTGCTCATCTAAATTCTTAAGTAGGTTCATTTTGGAAAAATTTGTTGGGCACCATAAATATTAACTGGTAATAAAGCCCAAAGCAAACAATCATATTTACTGAAACTCCAATTAATCATAACAATGCTGTTTTAACGTGACCCCTGTGACAACTGGCATTCTCATCAACAAAAAGAAAAGTGCAAGGTACACCATACTGAAATGATATTTTTTGCTTTTTAAAAATGTTTCCCACTTTCTTATGATCAATAAGTAATATCCTAGCAATTTCTCTATTTTTTGTTCCTTTTTATTTGAGATTATCACCATACCCAGCTTTCTGGAGAAATGTCTTTTTTTACCATAAGCTAAAATAAAACAAACTACTCAAAAGGCTGACCTAATTTACATCTATTTGATCTCACATTAACGTAAGATCAATGTTATGCCGTGAGAATTATTATATATACATATTTTTTTTGCTGCTTGTGGAATGGAATCCGCAGTAACCCCTTCGTATTGAAGATGTTGCAGTTCTGCATTACTCTTCCTTCATATTCAATAAAGAATTGTTTAACTGTCCACTGTTTATACATAAACACATGTAAATTTTTAATATCATGATTGATAAAGATAAGAGAGGTAATAATATGCCAATAAAGTGACAATAATGATAATTTGCATAACATTTTCATAATTTTTTATTCATACAACACTTTATAACACACTGTACCTAAGCATATAAATACTTACTCTACTGTGAATTCAGTATCTCCAACTGGAATGCAGTAGACAAACTGTAACGCCGACCAGAGCCGGTGAAATTCGGTACACTCGTCCACATTCATCACTCCATTCGTGGGCGGCGGCCCCACCCAAATAGGATCGTCCAGGAAACTCCTCAGTCGACTCAGCACCACTTCGAAGATAGACAAACCACAGCACAGCCTCTCTCTCGTCAGCAGATCTCCTTCACGTGCAATCAGCGCTTGCTGCAATCGATACCTGGGCTTCAGATCACTCATTATTCACAATTTTTTTCTATGATTTGTATTTATATGATTGCCTTTAACAAATCATCTAGTGTAGTCAGTTCTCATTCCTCAAAATAACTTAAAAAAACTAAAATCATAAAAGCTTAACAATAATCATTTTTTTCATAAGATAAATATTTATCAGCATGATGAAAAACATAGCAGTAGTCACAGATATTTTTGGTTTGATGAAAACAAATAAAAAATAAATTTATATTTAGCTTTTTAAATAATGAAACTAAGGAAAAGGGAAGCAGCTTCTAAGTGATATAAATAATAAAGGGAAGGGAAATTAACCCTTCACATACCAAAGTTGACAGCTGCGACAAGAGAAAACAAGTAAGGCAGAAACACTATTATGTGTCCGCCTTACGTGTTTTCTCTCGTCACAGCTGTCAACTTTGGTATGTGGTGGGTTAATTTCCCTTTCTTTTATTATTTAACTTTTTAATTAAAAATTGACAGGCTTAAGTATTTAAATTTAGTGATAAAATATTTCCAATAGGATATAAGAATTAAACAAATTCAAAGAACTTGTGTACAGTGTCATACAAACATTAACAGTGGACTGACCTAACAAACAAACAAAACAAAAAATTGTTTTACTGCCTAAAACCTAAACAAAACAAGAAATTTAAAGTAAACTAAGGCTGAAGGTAGGGTGGCAGCAACAAAAACAAAAAGCAAGACAAACAAATAAATGTTACAATATTTCAGTAATAAATCTTATTCATGCGCTAACTGTTTGTCTGTAGCCATTCGTTCTGATGTAAAATTGGTTAGTGGTGAGGCTGACATGAACTGCTACAGTGGAGGCCCCTGAGTTGATATGAAATGTGTTATAGTGTATGTGGCACGTCCAAGTGATGACTGTATTTTTTTACATCTGTGCGCTTGTTCAAATTGATTGGGTACCTGAAGGTAAAGCTGTAAATCAGGTTTACTATAAATATGTTTTGACTACCTTTAGTGAACGATTTAGAAGGAAAAGACCTGAAATGTGGAAGAATCAATCTTGGATCCTCCACCAAGACAATGCAACTGTGCACAATGCTCTTTGTATTGGCAAAACATGAAATTCCTGTGTTGGAGCATCCACCAATTTCACCTGAATGTGTCATTTTTTTTCTTCTTAAAGTGTAGAGCGTATTGAAGGGAACCCATTTTGAGCCTGTTGAAGCAATGAAGAAAAAATTGATGGAGGTAATGAACAACCTGTCAGAAGACGACCTGCAGCAACACTTCCAACAATGGAACGGGTGTACGGATCCACAAGAGGTTTATATTGAAAAGGATTAGCGTTTAAATGTTAAAGTTCAAAAGTAAAAAAAGTTTTATAAGTTCAGTCTAGTTATTCTCTAGCCACACCTCATATGTCAGGGGAAGGGATTGATCTAAGTAGCATATTTCAATAATATTCTTATTAGTGAATTCTGACATAATGCCTTCCCCCATTCAAAATCTCCACTTGTTTTACAACACCTACAATACAAAATTTCTAACAAACCTATTTCTAACTGCAAGATGTAGATGACCTGGCATGACATCTATATTTTTTAATGAATAAATTTTTAAATTCAGTGTTAAGTATATCAGCCCAAACACAACTTTCATTAATCACACAACTGTTTTGTATTAATGATCGTACTGCTGGTACTTCGATTCGATTTTCTAACATACAACTAAAATTTCTTTCAGTTTTCTGTGAAAGTTTTTAAATGCTTTGCAGATCATTGTGTTTGCTTGACCTCTCAAATGAATTAAGTCTCTACAGCAATGTCCCGAGTTCTTTTGGATTGAATGTGCGTCCTCCCACATTCAATTATTCTCTGTAGCAAACCATTACATAACATTTGATAACAAACTCAACTGGGCAGAGCAAATTGGACAGGTGGTAGGAAAAGGTTACAAAATCCTTCATTTACTTGAGAGGGTGTACCAGTGAGGGTTGGGTTACGAAACTTTGGTCAGACCATTGGCTGAATATGGTGGTGTAGTTTGGGACCCATATTTTGGTTATCAAATACAGGAGTTGGAGGGTGTGTAAAGTAGAGCAGCTAGATTAGTTTGTGCAAATTATCGTAGACCCAGTCAGTAACTGATTTGATAAGGGAGCTGGATCTGGAGTCATTGGAGGAAAGGAGGAGGGTGAAGAGAGTGCTGTGAATATACAGGGCATTTGCTGGTGATGGGGCTTGGAGGGATATTGGTCAAAGAATTAGGAATAGTGCGTGGAAGGGGAAAGGTGACCATTACCACAAGCTGGCGCTCAATTTCATGCATAAGGGAGTGGGAAAGTTTTATTTTGTTGATAAGAGTATCAGCGATTAGAACAAATTACCAAGTGAAGTGATTAACATTTTACCAAAAACACTTAAGAAATTTGAAATTAAAATTTGTAAATCGGAAAAGTAAATGTGGGAGGAATTCAACACTCCAATTACAAAAGAAAATTTTTAAAAATAAAATAAAGAGGGATATTTAGATGACTAGGGGAATCGGTATTGGAGTGTTAGCTCCAATGAAATTAATAATTATAAATAAATACTATGGATTGTTAGGAAACAAAGGCACTAAAAGCGTATATATTGAACATTGGATAGGATAAAAAAACCACCGCTTACCAAAGAAGGGGATTCCAGCGGCGTTGGTACACGAAAAAAACACGAACACACAAAGAATAGAATTTTCGAGCATGGCTCTTCCTCAGTAGAAGTGAGATGGCTGCACGCAAGCACTGCCGGCAGCCAACTGCGTAAGCCACAATTTCAGTGGCTCATGGTGGGGGAAATACATCATGGCAGGAAGTGAGGAAGGGGGTAGAAGAGCACAGGCTGGAAAACGATGATGAATGGCAAGTATAAAGCACAACTGTACACAAGGACCTGTCGCGGAAGGGTAGTATACCTCAGTTAATCCAGTAATAAACACATGTGAATAATAATAATAATAATAAATAATAATTTTGAAATTTTAAGTTGAAACTAAAAAATAATAATTTTGAAATATTAAGTTGCAAATATAAAGATAGGCTCTGGTGAGCGGTGGTTCTATGAGGGAAGATGGAAGTGAGTGGAAGGAAAATTGGTGCTATCTTAAATTTAGACCTGGAGATTGTCTGGTCCCCAGTTGGTACTGATAGGCCAGTTCCCACCTTCTAAGTTCTGAAATACTGCTTTTATCTGCTTTCCCATCGCAGGATTCACCACTTGTACATCCTCCCACCTTATATACCAACTCACTTGTAACCATTGCCCAGCCTCCTACATTGGACTCACAACAAATCCACTAGCCATCAGAATGAATGAACACCGACAATCAGTACATACCAAGAACCCTGACCACCCTGTATCTCATCATGCCACTATACATGGCACCAACGATTTTAATACCTGCTTCTCGGTCCGCGCCATCAGAGTCCTCCCAGATAAAAGCAGTATTTCAGAACTTAGAAGGTGGGAACTGGCCTATCAGTACCAACTGGGGACCAGACAATCTCCAGGTCTAAATTTAAGATAGCACCAATTTTCCTCCCACCCATCCCCCTCACTTCCACCTTCCCTCATAGAACCACCGCTCACCAGAGCCTATCTTTATAGTTGCAACTTAATATTTCAATATTATTATTTTTTAGTTTCAACTTAAAATTTCAAAATTATTATTTATTATTATTATTATTCACATGTGTTTATTACTGGATTAACTGAGGTATACTACCCTTCCGCGACAGGTCCTTGTGTACAGTTGTGCTTTATACTTGCCATTCATCATCGTTTTCCAGCCTGTGCTCTTCTATCCCCTCCCTCACTTCCTGCCATGATGTATTTCCCCCACCCTGAGCCACCGACATTGTGCCTCGCACAGTTGGCTGCCGGCAGCGCTTGCGTGCAGCCATCTCACTTCTACTGAGGAAGAGCCATGCTCGAAAATTCTATTCTTTGTGTGTTCGTGTTTTTTTCATGTACCAACGCCGCTGGAATCCCCTTCTTTGGTAAGCGGTGGTTTTTTATCCTATCCAATGTTCAATAATATATACTATCTAATACCTGTTGTTATACGCACAATAAAACATACTGTTAAATGTCTTACCTTGGGAGTTCCCAGTTTCTCTATATTAGGCACTATCTGCAGAGCAGCATACTTAGCTTCAAGTCTTTTTTGTTTTGTTTCTGGCTTTTCCCCATCTACAATAATCAACACATTTTCAATTGTGTAAGTGAAGTAAAATAAGATATAAAGTCTGAAATAATACAGCATCTATGTACAGTTTTACCTTTGCAATATGGCCTCGGTAAAATGTTTTGGAATGTTGCCGCATGCAGGAGGTCGCAAACCTCTTCCTGCGATAGTGCTTGCTCCATCAGCAAACAAAACAATATGGTGTTACCAAACTCTCTGAAGCTGTGAAACATTTCAGTTCTTGCATCTGGGTACTGAACAATGTCATTCAGCTGGGCATGGTAATAACCAAGCACACCTACAAGAATAACCATCATAAAACATTATATGGGAAAGGACACACGACTGTATTTACATGTGAGGAGTGTAAACAACGTTTTCAGGTGAAATCTTACACTTATCTGATTTATGGATAATGGAAACAAAGAAACTGCCATTGGGCACTAAAAATAAGATAGGGAAAACTAACCTGTCAGTTACCACAGATGAAGGCAGCAGGGCGATACGAACATGCAAAAAACACAAAAACAAAGAGACTGCACAATATTTCAGTGAGAAACCTTAGTCATGTGAGAGGTGAGACATATGGCAGATGTGATCACACCTAGACCCGCCATATGTCTCACCTCACTGAAATATTGTGCAATTTGTTTCTCTGGCATTTTTTACGTACTTACCCGATTTAGAAAGAGAAATTGGTCAAATTAAGACCACACAAACTGAATAACTTAAATAGGTCATAAAACTAAATTAAATTAAAAACCAGACTGTTATTTAAAAATCTTAAGAAAATAGTTGTATCATTATCACTTGAACTGAATCTTTGTTATATCTCGATCTCATTTACAACAAAAATGACGTGCTTCAGTACTTTAACATCTCGATGACTCTTGGCAGAAAAATGCGGTTTAATGTCTATCCAGAAATTGCAAGTTTAACCAAATAATGTAAATGTTATTACAATAAAATAAATTAGCTTTGTTTGGATATAAGAAAAAAGGAATTATGGGTGTAAAAGACAATACAAATGCCACACTCCTCACTCACCAGGCGATCCATAATCATATCGAGGGAGTTTGCACACTTTTGGCATCGCATCCATCAGCGTCTTTGTAAACTGTAGCAGGTTACCCTGAATCAAGCTTTTAACAATCTTAAGCAGTTCTTCCATTACGACAGCTATTCCCTGATAGCCCAACAAAAGGCACATGGTGCGAAAATGATGTGGCCCCACAAATCCTAAGTAATAAACAGAATAAGATCAAAATAATTATTATACTAATAGCAGAAAACATGTATTAATTAATAAAGTGAATTGAAACTAGAATATGAAAATGCGATTCATCATCATGACAACATTAATGAGCACACAGAAATGTGTTGTAATAAATACATTCAACATAAATTGGTCCTTCTGTCATTAGTCTCTTGCCTACTTTAATACATCTTCTATCTCTTCCTATCCTGAATTTCTCTCCTTAACTACACATACCGGGTGTTTCAAATATGACCGGTATATTTGAAAAATCAATAAAAACTATGCGGGCAGCGATAGAAATACACCGTTTGTTGCAATATGCTTGGGACAACAGTAAATTTTCAGGCAGACAAACTTTCGAAATTAGTTACAATTTTCAACAACAGATGGCCCTGCAGTCTGGAAACATCTAAAGTATGATTATTCTAAGGAATAAACCATTTTTTCACAGCAAACTTGCAATCTGTGAACAGCACACACTTACAGCAGAAAGACAACTTACAAAATGGTGAATTCACAGACTGCGTTTACTTCTGTATCTTCAAATCGCCTGTGGCGCCATCTGTTGTTGAAAATTGTAACTAATTTCAAAAGTTTGTCTGCCTGAAAATTTACTGTTGACCCACGCATATTGCAACAAATGGTGTATTTCTATCGCTGCCTGTTTAGTTTTTATTGATTTTTCAAATATACCGGTCATTTTTTTAAACACCTTGTACTTACCACAGATGATGGCACGAGAGCCAGATGAACACAAAACACAAAAATATAAACACACTTTACAATATTTCAGTTTAAAATCCTGTCTATATACATAGGATTGGGTCGTTTGGCAAGAAGGGGCATGTACACAGATCTTCTATTAATGGAGTAGTGAAAAAAAGAACAATAAATAAATTTAGAACAATAAATAAATTTAGAACAATTTTGTTAAATTTACTAAGAAATAAACACTAAGATATGGGTTACTGGTAGGATCTTATTGTTGATTTAGGCGAGGAGGATGTCTGGTATGCAGGATATTTTGGTACCCAAGCTCCCGTCTCTGAAGTTCAGACGTGGCGATGGTTTCGGAAGACACTCTGACAGCTCTTGCTATAAAGCAGTCACGGAAGCTGTTAGAGTTGAGGGGATTGGCCACTGGAAGGAACAGCTTCCGAGTGTGGACTTTTTATCTGTGGCCACCGATTATGTCTGTAGTGAGGCCTACGCATGGTGGCAGGTTAGTTGGTATATGAGGTGTGTTGTGGAACAAGTAGCATGTCCAGTGATGGGGAAGGTTTCCCCTGTGGTAGGATTGAGCTAGGTCATGGCAGGGTCATGCATGCTGCAGAGGTCTGTGCCATAGAAAAGACCCATGAGGTGGTTTTGGGGAATCTGGAGGAGGGTATTTGTGGACCAAGTTATTCTTACGATTGGGTGGTCTGCTAAAACATGTGCTGAGGACAGTGGGTAGAATTTTGGGGAGAGGGGGGGGGGGGAAGGGAGTGTGCATTTCTGGAAAGGATCGAAGGAAGTCGTATCCACATTACAAGACCTCGAACCTAGGAGAGGACAGGAGGAATAATATACGAGTATGGTTGATTTCTGTAGGTGCAAGGCGAGAGTGGATGGTGGGTGACAGCACGAGAGATGTAAGATACATGGGTACCCACTTCGAGCTTTCCTATCCTCGGATAATGTTTACAACACAATAGTAACATTTACTTTGTTTAAACAAGTTTTTACCAAACATGCACATGGTTAATATTTCCTTGTTAATTTTATCAGTAGTTGCATATACCTGAATACTGTCCATATATAGTGCTGTAGGCTAAATTGAGCTGTTTGCTGCCCCACAAATAATGATGACCCATCTGAGGCGGTTTGTCTCTGTGTACAGGTTGGGTGAACACCAGCCCTTTACATTTTACGAACCTGTAAAATTAAATTATACTCCTCGTTAAACAAGTCCACAGAACTGATATAGAATTTGATTCGTCTACATTTCCTGTTTAAATTTTCATTGTGTACCTGTTGGTAGCAGCATTGTAACAATAATTAGGAAGAAAATCATAATTGAGTTCCCAGAAAACGTGAAGAGTGATTCGTCCATAAGGGGCTAAGACATTATGATTTGCTTCACGGTACATCGCATCGTATTCGTCGAGGGCCAAGTATTTGGAGAGCAGTTTGTGGCAGAGTCTGTTTACTTGTAGCAGACCATCTAATTCCTGAAATTGTTGATTGGTATTTGACAAAATTATTTTAAAAAATAACCACAATATAGGTAACAACACATCCACAAAATAGTTTAAAAACCTCTAAATCTCGATCTCTACACCATGCAGGAGATATATACACTTAATATTAACTTTAACATAATTTTTATCCCATACCTAAGCTAAATAGTATGATATTAAAGAACAGAAATGTGAAATATCAATTATTTTTCACCATCCATCAACTCCCCTAAAACATATTTTGTCTCATTTGACAGTGTAGTTGAAGGAGGTGCCATGCTTGAGGACCAAACAGCAATTAATAAATACAGCATTTGCTCTGACCAGTACAAATGTCATGTGCCTTCAGAGATTTGCACTAGATATTACTGTCAACATATAAGTTGACTATTAACAGTGTTTGAAAAGAACAAAAACAGCTCAAATACTTGAGCAAATGAAAATGACATTAAAAGTCATCAAAAGGTTGTTTTGAAAATCATATTTGGCAGCAATCCAGTTAAATTACATCATACTGATATGCCAAGAAACTTTCCACTCAGCGTGATGGGAAATTTTCTTTTCCTTGTTATTATAAATATTAATTTTAAAAACAATTATAATGAAGAAAGTAAAAAAGGAACTTTTAATGGAATATGAAAAAAAGGATGTCGAAAGTAAACTAATCACTTACTAAGGCTGAATGCAGAAGGGCTGTGATGACAAAATAAAAATGGACCACAAAGACCCAATAATTGGGGGATTCTGTTTGGGATGAAGTGCATCTGCTAAATTACCAGGTGGTAGGAGTCACAAATTTAACTTAAATGGAGCGCTTGAGCTGGTGGCAATTTCTGTGATTTCATCAAGTTTTTGCTTTAAATTATTTCAAATTGTTTATCACTTTTTTTGGTAATTTACTTTATTCTCCACTTCCCCTATGTTGCCAAGAGGTCACATGCAAATACCCACATTTATGACAGAACCATAAGAACAACAAATACTTTTAACAGTTTGTAATAATATGTTCCTGTATACAAATTTCATACTGTGTGGTTTTGAGATATGAAGTTTATGTAGAGAAACACGATAAAAGTTTATCTTTGAGTCAAATCTATGTATATTACATCAAACATAACCTCACATTAAGTAAATATATATCATCAAGCTATTAGATGGTCAAAAATCTGAATTTCACACAACAGACTTACCACAACTCCAGTAATGTCACCAGCTTCAAATTTACTTATAGCCAGATCAAGAGATTTCTGCATGTCAGCATTTATTCTCTGAGTTATAAGTTTGTTGAGATCTATGGAACGTCCCAGTAACTGAACGTGTCTTTGTTTCAACAGCGTTTCATACCTATTAGCTCTGGGGTAAGGCAGTAGGTATGTACCCTGTGCCACACACTCAACTCGGAATCTTTTGTCCAACAGTATACTGGAATCAGCAATGTACAAGTTTTAACATCAACAATCCTTCCATTATTGATCTAAACATATAAACAGCTTCCAATGTAATGAAATTCTTTGTCTTACCTAGCTGCCAATTGTTTGTAATGAGCAAATATCTGTTCACTCAGCTTGTAGACAAACTGGTCAAAACACAAATTTACTTCTGCTTCAACTTCATCGTACAGAAACTGTTTACGGAAAATTGTCAGGGCATACACTGCACTGTCATTATATAAATCCAGTGGGTAGAGAACATATCTGCAAGGCACAGAAACAGTAATATTTTTAAACCTTATAAATAAAAATAATTTAAGTAATCTATAAACAAGCTAAAAAAATGAAAGTACTGACTCCATCATCGAAGGTTCTTTGGTTTTCAGAATGTGATCTGTCAGAATCCATGGCATTGACATCTCTATGGGAAACTGGAAAGATATATATTATTTAATACACAATTGTTACATGGTAGATTAACAGACGGAAAAGACAAAAGAATATAAATCAACAATAAAAATATAACTTTTAATAGTCTCACAAAAATTCAATACAGTACTCAGTGCATTTAATGTACAGTACATTGTTCATGCATAAGAGAACCCAAAAACCTAAAAAATAATTACGGAATTCTGAGGAATCAAAATTCTTATACAAAATTTTGCTACAAATGTTTCTCCAAGTGGAGACTGAAACTTGACCTCACGAAGATAAATTTTTGCTGCTTCCACCTGCCAAACCAGTTTGCCAACGTCAGAATAAGATCAATATCCAGGTATTACTTTGGATTGAGCCTTCACATTCAAACATTTGTCTAATATTCCGGAAAAAGTGAAGATCGATGTGAAGCAAGTATAGAAACAGGCTGGTACGTCATGGGATGCAAGTGCTCCTTGTGCTGGCAGTCTCACAGAAGAATACTGTCGCTATTCCTAGCTCGGTAGTGCTCATGAGAACAGTGAGTGGTGTCATTAGGTCCCCCCACAATGCTCCACCGCATGTGTGGAGAAACTCAATACTGCTTACACAGTGGAACAGAGTAGAAGATCCTTGTCCATAGAAATCTCAAAGATCTACCTCATACACACACTTAAAATCAAGGAGACCAGCCTATATACGAGCAGCCAAGCTGAAAAATGACTGTGAGCTTATAAAAGACACAACAACCTGTCTTCCAGGGTTCCATGAAACGGCAAATTTGGTCCCAACTTAATACATTTCACAAAGAATAGTGACTGTGACAGTGGAAATACTTAGAAAACTGACAACACTGTAATGTTCTGCCCAAACAAAAGTCTAGTCAGAGATCTGATCATCCTGCACCACTAAAAGGAGGCCTGGACCTTCAACATTGCCATTTAATTAATGCTATCATATTTTCTGTAGGTTTTGAATCTATTCAAAATTGGCATACAATGATGATAACATCTGTACAAAATTTTACACACAATGGCACTAATGTGAAAATTCTAGTACTACCAATTGTAAATGATAATTAACAAAATAACTCATATTATAATCAGGAAATAAATGGCTTCAGATAAAAAAGCTCACAAAAGTGTACAACTTATATTTTACAACCTAGTCACCTATAATTGACTGGATTAGTTAGAAACAATATTATAAGACTGCACAAGCTGACAATGGCCCTGTCTGTAATCTCAATATATCTCTTTCTTAAAGAGAAAATATTTGTTGTGATGCCTATATTATACTAAAAACCACTGACTGACAATCAGTTTTTTGATAAAGATTAGTTTCACAACTTCTTAACTGATGACACCACATGGACTAAAGAACATTAACACATTTTGATATCACACTATCTTCAATAATACATATAGAGCCTTATCTTCAACCTTTAGTTACTTAAAAATAAGAATACATAGAACTGATTTCGCACAAAACTATATGAAATGCATAATTCTAATAGGAAGCTATTTACTATTCAGTTAAAAAAAAACTTCTCATCTGTTTTCAATGGATCAGAATATCGTGATATAAAATTAGAAAACTGTTATGCTCAGCTAGAAATACTGTGGTGTTTCACTTTTAAAACATGCAAATACTAAATAAAAACAAAGATGGTTAAAAAAATAAATATACAACTTGCCAAAAATGAAGGCAGGAGGATTATAGTGACATTAAAAACAAAACAAGTCAAATTGAAAATACTTGACTAAGATTATATGAAATATTGTGTGTGTCTTGTTTTCTGTTTAATGGCCACTGTGGTCTTCCTGCCTTAATTTTGAAGTGTGATGTGTTTACTTTCCAGATTATTCTTTTTTTATTTTCTTCTCATTATTATTAAATATTTAAAAAATTGGTGCTCGTTTTTATTTATGCAAAATGGTTTATAAAACTGAACATGTGATAAAATCCCTGTGGTGAAGCATTCCAGATTTAAATGTGTTACACATGTGTTTGTGCATATGCTGTTGTTAATTAAGTGCGGTGAATCCCAGCTGTGACAGCATCTGTGCAATGTTACAACTGATTATTCTGCTCAGCATCATGCTTGATATTCAGTAACATTCCTGATCAGTAAAATTGTAAAATTGAAAAAAGTTTACAGAAACAAATCACCATTTTCCAAAACTGATGGCAGAGAGAATATTTAAAAAAAGCCCCACATAAATCTAAAGGATATTAATTTCTTTGGAAACATACATTTCTTCATACAATCAAAGCTTTTTATTCACAGTTTCATTATTATTCGTGTTTTCAGTATTTGTGGATAAAATCATAGTGAATTTTTTTTGTATTTGCAGCTGAAAATTTCATTATTTGCGGATCAAAAACAAACATTATTGTAATTCTAACAATTGCTTATCTATGTATTTACTGGTTAGGGAGCGTCCATAAACTGTGTAGCCCCATTTTGGCCTCCTCTTAACCTCCCTCCCCCGCCCCCATAGCCTGGCATGGCTTTTGTCTCTACACCCGCCACCCCCATGTGACAAGTAGCTTTTTTTCCTATTGGTCCCAGAAGATATTTTGTACTGGTTTTTCTAGTCAGATTATTGTAAATTACATACGGAGGTAATGACAGAAATATTTACACGCTGTTTTGTGTTCTGTAGCTTACTTTAGCTCTGACAAATAATAGGAATGAAAAGCTACGTGACCTGGTTTCCGAACTCCCCCCTACATAGTTTACAGCAGCTTTCTACCAAACCCCCCTCCCCCCCAAACTGAGCAACGTAGTTTATGGACAGTCCCTTATCAAATCGCAATAGCTTACATTTTGACTTATTGCTGCTTCAGCCACTGCCTCAATGCGAGTTTAACACTTGTTCTTGGCAAGTCATAAAGTTACATGCACCACTCTGCCTTTCAATAAGTTCTGCTTCACTACTCGCTATGCTCTTTGGCTTATTACCACAATTTGGTTACTTTTCATAGTAAATTATGTTTTTAAGTGAACAACATTATATGTTCTTTCAACTCCTTGTTTTGTTCTAAAAGCAAGAAAAATTCCACTTGGAAAAAAGGTCATTTTTGTCATTTAAAGCAAAAAGAGAACTACTTGACTGTTTACATCTTGGCGAGTTGTTTTTTTTATATCAATGAATGAATTGTATGATCAATCAACAAATGAGGAGGCTAAATAAGGAGTATTGCAGCTTCAACCTCACTTTCAGCAAAATTGTTTATGGTATAGTGAAAGAAAAAGTGGAAGCTGTAATATGTGTATGGCTCAAAGACCACAATCAGGAGAATGTGCTCGTTAAGTGCTGCTATAAATTGTGAGCAAGCTAAACGTCTTTATACACATTTTACAGAACCTTACAGTGAACATTTGGATAAAGGGTTTCAAGCATCAGAAGTGTAATGGTCACTCTATAACATCAAAACCATTAAGTAAACTTGGAATGTATCCTCAACAATCCTATACAATTTACCAATCCATATTTATGGCATATTTACGGAACTTATAGGTGACAAAAAAAGAGCTTTGACTGTATAAGAACAGAGATGTTATCAATATGCTTTGTATCTCTCTCCCTTCATAAGAAAACAAGATTTGTATCCTGAGAATTTCAGCATGATTTTGCATTTCTTCACCATCTCACCATGAAATATGATAAGTGCTACTTCCTTTCCTTAATATTGTTATAATTGCCTTTTTACAAATTAGTAATATGTTCATGATATATAAAATTCCAACAACAATAACAAATCAAAAACATCAAACAGAAGCACCACATTTCAATTTCTAAAATGCAAAGATCTTCAAGTTTTAAATGGGGAAGTTCATAACTACACGACCTTCCTTTCTTTTTAAGCAATATGGAATTCTTAGTATTTATGGTATTATACCACAAGTATAAAAACACAAACACTGCAGTGTGAGTGTAGTTTCACAGAAATAAGTATACATGCAAACTATGTCTATAAACATTTGTATACTGGAAAAGCATTACCACACTCCCTACACCATACAATGTCACACAAACAGGCATGTTCACAAACAAATTCACTTTAAATAGGAATAAACCTCAAACATCAAAACCATTAACACAATAAATACCTCAAACTTAAAAAGGGAGCTGTGATTTTCTAGATACCAAGCAACCAACCAACACAATAAAACATGCGAGATGCAGGGCAACCACTAACCAAACTTGAAAACAACAACAACAACAAAAAAAAAAAGAAAAGGTCTTGTGGCAGATCACAGTCCTGTTTGTAACATAATTTCAATGTTTTTATCCAAAAAAGATACTACATTAAAGCTTGCTGTACACACAAACTTTATCACTACTGTACTTTTAAAATCTGAAATATAGAAACTCAACTATGGCAAGACTTCTGGTAAGCATTCTTTTAATTAATGTCGTAAACAGCAGTATATGAATCGTAAATAATTGACACAGGACCACGTTCTAGCCACAGGATATCTGCCAATAGTCTACCTGAATACGTTTCTCCATCGTGATGAGGTCACTGCACTCTTCATTGTGTTGGTGTCTCACCGTACATTTCTAAACAGCAATGGAACAATACACCAACACCATTACACGAAGTAGATTTGAACAAGTAACATAAAATCCAGTTCCAAACATATAATGGCAAAATTCAGCTCACAGAGAACAGACAATCATAGCTGAAAATGTGATTAATCTCTACAGCTACGCAACTTCTGGCACGTATTACACTGACTGGCACAAATAACTCATGGCGATTAATTTAGGTTTTTTTTTTTTTTTTTTTTTTTTTTTTTTTACCTATTTGCTTTTGAGTGAAAGATAATGTAGTTAACAGGTAAAGGAAGAAGAGACACAGGAACAGGTAAGGAAATCGTGAAACATGAAAGACAGAACAGGAAAACAGTTAATAGAAACAAGGCACAACACGTAAGCTCCACAGTTTTCTGGACTCCTATTTCCCTCTTAAGGAGCTACAAAGCAGCGTAGTCCCTGAGGATACAGCTCCCCTCTCACCAGAGACTATATTTCACTTTTTTGTTATATTTCATCTCTAATAGTAGATGATAACTTGGCAACATTTCTTGTCCTGAAGTTCTGTACATTTAATAATCCCAAAACCCAAATAGGGTTTGTAAAATAAGATATATCATCCAAATTTTATTATAAAATTGGTATAATCTGCTATATAAAAATAGTAAGACAAAATTAACAACAAAAATACTATATAAAAGTAAAATGTTGTTTTAAATTCAAATGCCATTTAGAATTAACTTATGCAAAACCATAAACAACCCCAAGAAAATTTGTTATAATATTAAATAAAAGGATCTTCTCCAACAGCATTCACATTCCCTCCTTCAAAATAACATAGGCAGTATCAATGGGCATTGTTCATCAAACAGTTTAGCATAGGAATATGACTACACCCTACAAAATGCTCTTCTGCTCAATCTCCAATATGACAACTAAGTATGAAATCACACTGACTGTCGGCATTCCACCGTCTCAGTGCCCGAGGTTTTTTTTTGTCTACAAAGGTTCCCTAGATGCTGCAGTCACGATCCTGCAACACTGGTGTGTAGCTTGGTTCCCCCTCTCCCACTCCCCACCCTGGCGAACTGTCTGCGACGCTCAGTCTCAGCTGAGCAGCAGTTAGAGATAAGCTCCCACTCACTTCACGCACCAGGTGTGAATTACGCTCTGAAATTCGTTTTTTGTGATCAAAAACCACTGTGCCGGGGGACATTCATTCGCAATTGTGTTTAGTCTATGGAGAAAAGTGTATAAGCATACAACACATTTGCAAACAGTGCAGAGAATTCAAAGACAGACACACAGAGTTCCATGACTAATAGCGTTCTGGGTGGCCATCGGTTTTGGAAGAAACGATTACGAAAGTGGAAGAAGAAATGCTCAAAGATTGAAAGGTGACGGTTCAGGAGCTCTGCGAGATGATCCCTGATGTCAGGAAAACTACCGTTAACCAAATTTTGACAGACCATATGGGGTATGCCAAGGTTTGCACAAGATGGGGTTAGGGGATAAGCCGTATAGGGGTACGGGTATCGGCTTGTACATCTAAACTTGAAGTCATCCAAAATGTTATCAAAAGTTCGGAAAAAGTTCTATAACCGTGAAAAACCTTGTAGAATGCTAACTGTAATGATGAAGACGGCCGCCACTTACAGATTCACCTCCTGTAAGAAAGGTACTAAAGGAGAAATGAAAGTCTAAGTCCGGATCACTGAAGAATATATTCTTAAAAATTTTCACAGAATTTACATAAAGTCACAATTAGCAATGACGATCGGAGAAAATCATTTGCCGAAGATCACAAGTCATGAAACAGAACAGACCGCACTACCCCGAATTAAATTGAAAGTTAAAGTTCACATCGATGAACACATGCCGGAGCAATTCAGATTTCAAAGGTTTCCCATCCTGTTAGTAATGGCGTCTGTCAGCCATGCTGCCCGAATTCCGCCTTCCCATCAACCACCGCGAGCCGGCCTCGCTCAAAATCCGCGAAACCGCGATCTACGTGTGTACTCCACGAGATGTTCTTATCGTCTGCCTCGAGAGGCTGGCCGGGCTAACTTTTATCAAAATGGCCTACTGAAGTAGACAACAGTCTATCTAGAAACAAAAATTGTTAACTACCAGAAAATAACAAGATGAAGAGCGTAATGAGACAAGTGTAGTGATGTGGTTGGTTATGGTTTTAAAGCTTCCAGACCGGTGTAAATGAATTTTGAAAGTTGGTTAATCTAAAAGCACATTTGTTTAAAGTATTGCGATACGTCACCATACGTCACATCCGAAATATGAATTTGCAAAATTTTCAAATATCAAGTTAATACTATTTTCAAAGTGTTCCCCAGCCTTCGCCGAGTTCAGTGGTGTAAAAATCTTTTAAATCAGTTAAGGATATCCAAAGTTATTGAATTTCTAAAATTTGCTAATTTCCTGGATGGTGCAACAAATAATTCATTTTTTATTTAAAGTCTGTTGTGGCCTGAAACTAATTTTAAATCATACCTTTATTTAATTTAAGTACTTTAGAAAAGTTTTTAGTTCACGAAATATGTTTGTCAGAGAGAAATCAAAATTACAAGTCGGTTTCTACGACGTCACCTCGAAACGGATTTTTATTTATTCATATCTTCTATTTATTAGTTGATGGATATTGGAAACTTAAAGAATATTGACTGGCCGGTTATTTTGCTTTGTTAAATCTACTTTTAAAGCTCAGAAATTACTTAGATGTGGTGGAATTAATTATTGAACTCACTCCATGAGGTGATGCTTTAAAAATCATATTTACTGCTTTAAATTAGTCTGGAACTGCGAGTTATTAGTGAATTTAATCTAAAATGGTGAAATTATAATTATTAAAGTGCTTTACAGTGTTTAATTTAGTGGAATATTAGTGCTATGGTTGTGTAATTATTATGGATTACGCTCATTTAGGTAAGTTTATGGTTAATATTTTACTAGAAACTTCTTATTTATGGTTGCTATGTGTTGTTTATTTACTTTTCTGAACTTAAAATGTTGTTATCTCGATTTCAAACTATGGTATCTTGTACTGAATGTTAACCTCAAACTTCGCCGGATCTTGACTGAATATCAAAAATAGAGAGTAAGGTAGCTTACAACGGGTCCCAAGAATGCTTATGGAAGACCATAAACGGCAACATGTTGGAGTGGCCTGCGAATTTCTTCAAGGCTATGAAACTGATGGCGAAGAATTCTTGGATTCAATTGTTACTGGGGACAAGATCGTAGTCCACTACATGACACTGGAAACGAAGGAACAAGCCTGTCAGTAGAAACATCAGAGTCGACAAAGCCGTGGAAGTTCAAGCAAACACTGTCTGCTGGCAAAGTGATGGCGAGTGTGTTTTGGGACAGGAAGGGGTTATTGTTGTGCGAATTCATGATACAACAATCAATGCTGTCCACTACTGTACGATGTAGAAGAACTTGTGCCGCACAATTCAAAACAAGAAGAGAGGCTTACTCACAAGGGGAGTCCGTTTCCATCACGATAAAGCTCGTCTGCGTAACAACCGATCTTCTTAACCAATTTGGATGGGATATCGTCACACACCTACCCTACAGCCCAGACATAGCCCCAAGTGATTACCATCTCTTCCCTGAATTCAAGAAACATGTGGGTGGGAATGAATTCAGAACTGGAAAGGAGCTGAAAGGTGAGTGTGAATAGGAAAAAGCCTAAACTTTCCAAAAATGTATAATTCAAAGCAAATAAACAAGTTTCTCATTGTGAAAAATCATTGAGAGCCTTACTTTAAGGACAACCCTCACATAATATTCCTCAATATATATGAGGGTGAGTTGAATGGAAACCTAAAATTTGAAATTAAAAAATCAAAATCCGCTGCCATTACCCTTAAAGTTGCTATCCATTTCACAAACCTTGTGCAGAATGGCAGACACACTGTTACTTGATTTTTGCACAGTGAAGGTGAGTGATTTATTGAAATTTATCAGAGAATGATGTTTCAATATGGTGACAGATGTTTGTCACAGCAACAAGTATACAAATGGAGGAGGAAGTTTACAATTCAGTGGAAGATGCTCTTTGTACAGGACAGTAGTTATGACTGCTGAGAACTTTGCAGCAGATGAAGCCACAGTGAGATGAAACTGCTGGGTGACAGTGACTGAAATGGCAGCAAGTTTAAACATTACTCGTGGTTCAGCACAGCACACTGTGAATAAAGTATCTGCAAGATGGCTGCCACAGTAGCAGACTCCTGAACAGTTGTTACCAAAGAGAGAGTGGCAACTTCCTTGCAACTGGGGATGAAAATTGAATTCACTTCCATCAACCAGAAACAAGAGAGTAAGAAAGGAATTGTGCAATTCCTCATCTCAAAAACTTGAGAAGTTACAAACAGAAACATCAAGAAAGATTATGCAAACTCATTTGGGATGAGAAAGACATCTTGGAGTGCTGCATGCTTATGGGGATCATTGTAACCATTGCAACATATGCACACTACCTTAAAATTCATCTTTGGCCAGCAAACAAATCAAAATGATATGGTTCACTGCCTACAAGTGTCACACTATGACACGACAATGCAAGGCACGACACTGCCGTTACAATAACTCCATTTCGAACTCCATTTTGAATGTTTTCCTCATTCGATATACTAAACAGACTTTGTCATTTCCATATATTTTGACCACTGAAAAAAGCAGTGAGGGAGCAAATATTCTGTTCTGATTAAGCGGTGTGCCACGAAATGCACAAACATTTGCTTGGACTACCTAAAACATTTGTTTGTTAAGGAATTCATACACTTTGTAGTAATAGGCATGCTAAAGATTACATTGAAAAGTGGTACAGCTTCACACCGCTTGTGTACAGTAATACTTAAAAAATATTTAAGTTTTTCATTTGACTCACCCTTGTATAAGTAAATAACAATGAGTAACAATCCTGCACTATGTCAACAATGAACTGAAATATGTTACTATTAGAACCGTCCACAGTAAAATAACTCTTAGTCCAAATACTATCCTTACACATGGTTTTACAAACTTCTGTAGAATTTCACAAGGACATTGTCAAAATAATATCAATAAACATTCTAAGCATTAAAGTAGTATTTACAAAGTTCCTCTGATGGCAAATTAACCAGTTATTACCACTAGTTAGAAGGCGAAGCAATTGTTACTTCCGTTGCCATCAGCAGAAAGAAACATCAGAATATGCCATAAAGCAACAATAAAAAACACAGGTAGGATATTATTGCATCACATATTACTTCCAGCATTTGAAATTTTTTTTTTTAATTTTTTTTTTTTTTTTGCTAACAGCTAACAAACAGTTATCAGTTCAGACTGAAAACAGACAAACTAAGTAGGTAGAAGAATAATTTTAGACAATGTGGGCTATCGATTTAACTATTAAACTGACAAAAACATTAGACAATAAGATAGGATAGGGAAAATAAACAGTTACCCGTCACTTACCACAGATGAAGGCAGGAGGGCGAGACACGTAAAAACACAAAAACAAAAGAATTACACAATATTTCGACTTTTTAGTCTTCCTCATGTAGGAGGCGAGACATATGGCAGGGGGAAAGATGTGGTCACATCCGAGCCTGCCACATGAATGAAGCACAGGCGGAAAACGCGTGGTAGTGGAAGAATTGCCGGGAGGGGGGGGGGGGGGTAGGGAATAGGCTTGACCAGCGATAAAAGTGAAACAAATGAATATAA
Organism: Vandiemenella viatica; assembly: GCA_031002005.1. NCBI lineage: Eukaryota > Metazoa > Arthropoda > Insecta > Orthoptera > Morabidae > Vandiemenella > Vandiemenella viatica. The sequence continues at coordinate 232,465,462 of JARYHS010012519.1, read as the reverse complement.
TGTCTGTGTAGCTTAGTTCAAAAAGTTATAATTGAAAATAAAGGGGGATAGAATAATTTAAAAAATATATATATATACAAAAAAATAATAAAATAAATAAATAAAGAGGAAAATATATATATATTGAAAAAAAAAAAAAAAAAAAAAAAAAAAAATCACTGTAAAATGAAATGAGAAATAGCAAGTGACAGGTTTAACGTAGGTTTAGGCCAGGGGTGTGTCTGGTGTCAAGGATATGTTGATAGGCTAGTTCCCATCTGCGGAGTTCTGAAGGGGTGGTGGTATTTGGAAAAACTCTAATAGCTCTGACTGTGAAACAGGTGTTGAGGTTGTTTGAATTATGGAAGTTCGCATGAATTGCCACGGGATGGTCTGGGTTGGAAGTATAAACTGTTTGCCTGTGGCCATTCATTCTGTAGGAAAGTTGTTGAGTGGTGAGACCAATGTAAGAGGCAGTGCAGTGGATGCAGGTGAGTTGGTAAATAAGGTGAGTGGTAGCACATGTGGCATGTCCAATTATAGGGAAAGATTCGCCTGTGACAGGATTAGAGTAAGTAGTGGTGGCAGGGTGCATGCTGCAAGTTTTACAGCGGGGTCTGTTACACGGGAAAGATCCCTGTGGAGGTCTAGAGGAGTCGGCAGGTAAATACTTGTGGACCAAGATGTTGTACAGATTGGGCGGTCTGCTGAAGCAAGTGCGGGGAGCAGTGGGTAGGATTTTGGGAAGGAGGAGACGCATTTCAGGGAAGGAACGTAAGAAATCATGCCCACGGCGGAGTATCTGGTTGACAGATTCCAGGTCAGGAAAGAACTGGGTGACAAGTGTTGGACCACGGTCAGCTTTAGGAGGTGCAGAACGAGGGTTGTGGGTGATGGCACGGGAAATTTGTTTTTCCACCAGATCATGGGGGTATTGGCGGGAAACAAGGGCTTGGGATAGTTTTTTGGAGTAACTGGAGATTGATTCATGATCAGAACAGATGCGTCTGCCACGGATTGCAAGGCTGTATGGGAGGGAACGTTTAATGTGGAAGGGGTGACAACTGTCAAAGTGTAGGTATTGTTGTAAATTGGTCGGTTTAATGTGTACTGATGTATGGAGGGTCCCCTGTCGTAGGGTGATATCTACGTCAAGGAAGGTGATACAGGTGTGGGAATATGACCATGTGAAATTGATGGAGTGATTATCATTTAGTGAGTTGAGGAAGTCTAGGAGGTGGTCCTCCCCGTGGGTCCAGATCATAAATATATCATCTATGTATCTGAACCACACGAGGGGACTGAGGGGGGAATTCTTCAGAAAAATATTTTCCAGACGGCCCAGGAACAGGTTAGCATAGGACGGGGCCATGCGGGTACCCATGGCAGTGCCGCGTATCTGGTGGTAAATCTGGGAGTTGAAGGAGAAATAGTTTTTGGAGAGGATAAAGTTGGCAAGGGATATGAGAAAGGATGTTCTGGGAAGACTGTTTGGAGGCATGCACCCTGCCACCACTACTTACTCTAATCCTGTCACAGGCGAATCTTTCCCTATAATTGGACATGCCACATGTGCTACCACTCACCTTATTTACCAACTCACCTGCATCCACTGCACTGCCTCTTACATTGGTCTCACCACTCAACAACTTTCCTACAGAATGAATGGCCACAGGCAAACAGTTTATACTTCCAACCCAGACCATCCCGTGGCAATTCATGCGAACTTCCATAATTCAAACAACCTCAACACCTGTTTCACAGTCAGAGCTATTAGAGTTTTTCCAAATACCACCACCCCTTCAGAACTCCGCAGATGGGAACTAGCCTATCAACATATCCTTGACACCAGACACACCCCTGGCCTAAACCTACGTTAAACCTGTCACTTGCTATTTCTCATTTCATTTTACAGTGATTTTTTTTTTTTTTTTTTTTTTTTCAATATATATATATTTTCCTCTTTATTTATTTATTTTATTATTTTTTTGTATATATATATATTTTTTAAATTATTCTATCCCCCTTTATTTTCAATTATAACTTTTTGAACTAAGCTATACAGACATTATATTCATTTGTTTCACTTTTATCGCTGGTCAAGCCTATTCCCTACCCCCCCCCCCCCCTCCCGGCAATTCTTCCACTACCACGCGTTTTCCGCCTGTGCTTCATTCATGTGGCAGGCTCGGATGTGACCACATCTTTCCCCCTGCCATATGTCTCGCCTCCTACATGAGGAAGACTAAAAAGTCGAAATATTGTGTAATTCTTTTGTTTTTGTGTTTTTACGTGTCTCGCCCTCCTGCCTTCATCTGTGGTAAGTGACGGGTAACTGTTTATTTTCCCTATCCTATCTTATTTTCAGTGCCTCGCGGCAGTTTCTTTGTTTCCTTTATCCAAAAACATTAGACACTAAGACAAGCATATGAATGTCAGTTACTTTGAAGTGTAAAATTTTAAGATATTGTGGAACACAAACTGTTTTGTTTTTTTAAGAAAGTAAAAGTTTTAAGGCAAACCTCTGGTTTGTCGATTATTAAGCTTGAAACAAGTAAAGAGACACAGATACTGAATATGTCACACTTGAAGCTTGGATTTGAGCACAGCCAGTTTCCTTACCTGGATTCTTCTACCCATTGTCATTTCAAGGTAAAACTCTCTGTACCACAGCTGAGACAAATCACAGCACTCCTGAAGTGAGGCTGAAACAGTTTTGAAACATCAACTCTGAGTTAAATGCAGAATATAGTTACAGTAAAATTTCTTGTAACGTGAGAATTAATAACAAATTTTTAGCCTATCTGAAACACATTAATGCCAGTCAATCTACACCCCAAACTGAAGGCTGTGAACATCTCCAATTATTTTAAAAAAAATTTTATTATATTAATTACATGACTAGGGGAATTGCCACCCAAGTGTTAGTTCCATCGTAATCAAAATTAATAATAATAAATAATGATGGAAATCACAAACATAGTAATTTTGGGATTACTTTTAATTTACTTAATTTGTTGTCATCATGCAGGGCCACTGCCACTTCTGGTTTGAGCCATGTGGTGAGTGAAATCCTGCAAAATTTAATCATCATATTTGAATGTCATGCTCTTTCCTGCCTTCATCTGTGCTGATAGGTTTACTTAACCTCACTTATTTTTATTGAATAGAAGCTTTTTCATTCTCATTATTATAATAGTTTATGCAAATTTACAACAGTTCATCTTTTTGTATAAAATGTTCTTGGTTCTCCCACAGGAGTAGTGCGTCAGTCAGTCTGATGCGACATTTTGAAACCGCTCAAAGATTTCATCTGGAAAAGTTTATCTTTTTATTTATCCATTTTGCTAAGTTTGAGTATAATGTAATCTCTTCAATTCCCAATTCATATACATTTTTGAACTTGTGCCATCTCTTCAAGCTGACCACAAATTTCAACAGTTGTTTCTTAACCTGCACCTTGTGCACACCTTGTTTTTCTGCTGATGCAGGGTATACAGCTGATAATTACAAAGTTTCATGCATATTCACAGCTTTTTTTGTGAGCCTATACTATCCTGGCATCATCTGTAGTAATGATGGTCTCTTCCCTATCCTTTATATATACATAAATCAACAACAAAAGATGAGGAAAAGTAAACCCATCACTAACCGAAATTGAAGGCAGCCTCTTGAATGGTGAGTGATGAGTTTATGTTATGTATCCTTTGTTATTTAGATTGCCTTTTCTTTTGTAGATCAGTCACATTTCTATTTTACTGAAAAAAGACACGGACAAAGCTTTAAACTAAAATATTGTTACATGTAGTTGTTGCTGTCCTCCTGCCCTATCCTTCTTTATCTTCACTTCTGTGCTTTTCACCCCCTTGTAATTATTATAATTAATTATATGCATTTGTTTGGAGAACATATTCCCTTCAATAACTATCCACCTACGGGAAGAATCGCCACCCATTATAATTAGTGTTTCAATTGTTATATTTATAATTTATATTTGATATATTTTAAATTTACTTTAGGATTTTCTTCTGTACATGATTTCTTAAATTCTCAGCCTATATTATAATATCCATTAGAACCTACCTATTTAATCACAATTAAAATTTAAAGATAACACAATTATTAAAAATTATATCCAACAATTTTAACAGGAGAGAAGCCAGTATGGCACTCCCAATCAACAGGCACTAAATGGACTCGACCTGGGCGGCTCTGAACAGAGTCAGGTCTGACCACGGCAGATCTGCTTCGTCTCTTCACACGTGGGGAACGAGAGATTCACTGAGCTGCGACTGTGATGAGGAAGAACGAACCATCCGTCACGTGACCTTCGATTGCCCACTTTGAGCCTTCAGAGGATCACCGAAAGACTTCATAGATATTTCAAATGAAGCTTTACATTGGCTGCACTATGTCGATTTTTAAATTTAACTATAATTTAATGTTACATTTTATAAGTGTGAAAAAATGTATATAATTGTATTATTGATTACGTGCTAGGGCCACAAGCTAAATAAATTATTACAAATGTGACCTTACCACTAAATCCTAACATGTAGTTCCAATAGAATGAAGTTTTGTGAAATTGATCAATTTGAACCAGATATTGGCCATCAATATCTTTCCTCAGAGTACGCTTTCCACCAGATTTATCCGCAATTAGTGACTCCAGCATCGTTCTAACCATGTACAGTTGGGTTGAAGATGGACCTGTAATAATGAACACAAGCCCCTGCATTTTGTTATTCAAGGCTACAGATGCAACTACGTAATTAGGTCTGTTAACACAGTAACAATATCAAACCTTAACGTCTAGCCTCACTTACCCACGTTTCGCCTTGGCACTTTTATGCCAAAACCATTATCTGGATCTTTTTTTCCTCGCAATGCAGGGTCCTGTTGAGGCTCAACACCGCGTTGCCAATCTGCACACGTCTCTCGCACAGATACAATGATGCTGTTTTTGCAACCAAAAAAAAAAGTTATTTTTTTGTCATTTCAAAAAGAGACATTTGAGGCTATTGTTTTTACAAGGTAGATGTAATTACTTGTATGACAGTCAAGAATTTTTCAAATAATCACATCAATTAGAGTTAAAAAACCACAGTCAATCCTTTATGTGGAAAGTAAAGATAAATTCTACCCAACACTCACCAAAGTTGATGGGGAGAGGACAGCAGTAATAAAAAAATATAATTCACAAACACAGAAAAACCACACAATAGTGTGGCCCATACACTGACACGGAATAGTAGTATAGGTAAGGGGGAGGGGGGGGGGGGTGATCAGGTTAAATATTTCATCAGATAAAGAGACGAATACGAGAAGAATCTTGTGATGTAAGTACCTTTACAAGGTATTAAATACTTTTAAGTTTATAGGCAAATAAATAAAATGATAAATCCTTGACTTTCAGAGATAAATAACCTCTAAAGGAAGAAATTCAGGTGAAAAGCTGTCATAAGCAAAAGTATCCAAAATAATCAGTTCTATATGATAGCAAAGTTGCAGAAGAATCTGATTACAATAAGCGATTGTCGGAAATAAAATGAAAAACTTTCAGAGTACAAGAGTATAAAAGGGCAGCAGATTTTTTCCCCTCCTCATCATGGCAGTTTATGAAAAAGCACAGTCAATGCAAGTCCTCCTGATGATACAGAAGTAGCAATACTTAGAAATTTTCACCAACATGTAACTTTTGGAACTTAGAATATTTTAGTGTGGCAGAGTTTGGAGATGGAAATATTTAGGTCACAAAAAAACTGAAATTATTTCGGTTTACAACCATGACAAACTTTTTTACTTTTTATGCAAGACAAACTTTAATAAGATTTGTGATGGCTTGGGTATGTTGTAAATTAATTAGGAATGAAAGTGTGTGAACGCTACTTTTGTTGTGATTACTTGCCATCTTAAACTCTGGATTTTTGAGGTCCAATTCAATCTTCGGTAATGTGTGATGTAACCTGATACCAGTTTCAAATTTCGTAGCTTAGAAGAATATACTGAGTGATCGATAACTTTAATTTATATTATTCATCTTTCCACCTATATGTAGTAAAATGTAAAATACAAGATGATTGGCAGCTGTTCTGAATAAAACCAAGCAGAGACTTGGATAGGTATAAGTTTATGCATTGCATCCACAGTCACAACTAATGGTTGAATTTGCTATCCCAGAAGAAAAGTTAAGCCATTACAACACAACGAAGAAGTATCTTTGTTAAGTTCTATTTCCAAAATATTTTATAAATAAAAATTATAATAAAACGGAAAAAATAAATCCATTCAACAAACGTTTCATTGGTGCAAACAATTTTGCATTATCTGAATGAATTTGAAGTGCAGTGCTGAATTTTATATTTTTAATTTGATTAAATGAAGCTGGAATAATTGTGCATTTGGCACCAAGAATGGTTAGTGAAAAGTGATCCAAATCTAAACTTATTTCTACAATAAGTATAAAGACAGTTTATTCATTTCTCACCTTCTAATAAGATCTTTCTTGTTTTTTTATTGCTTTCCTCAAAGGTTCCCGCAGAACAAGCTGCACAAAGTCTTGTAATTCTGCGTAGATATTACGTCTTATTGCATCAGTAAATACTGTCTCCATGCGAGCCATCAGAACTTGGAGGCCCTTTATCATTGCAATGACTTCTATCAGGGCAAACTTCTCTTCATCTGTATAGTTGTAACGCGTAGCCTGGAACCATAAAAATAAAGACTTTAATCTTTGCTTTACATATCAATATTAATTTAAAAGATACATTTAAAAATGACAGTAGCCTTTTGAGGACATAGAAAACAAGTAATTCTCTAAATATTTTAACATTAGTGTCAACAACTCAATGTAGTCACTTTCATTTTTAATATAGAAAATATATGTAATATGGTTTTATAAATTTTTTAGTTATTTTGTCACACGAGCATGAAAGTTTATCCATAATATAGCGATTAGAGAACTTTCCCCAACAGTGGTCTCTTCATCCAATGTCTTTAATCTACAGTTAGTTTTTTTTTTAACTGCTTAATGTCTCTTAACAGCGAGGTCTTTAGAGATGGGAAAGGATGGGGGGCAAGGAATGGAAGGAATTTGGCCATGGCCTTTTGAAGGAAGCACCCCGGCATTTGCCTGGAGTGATTTGGGAAACCATGGAAAACCCAAATCTGGATGCCCGGACGGGGATGCGAACCACCGTCCTCCCGAATGCGAGGCCAGAGCGCTATCCATTACACCACCACGCTCGGTCTTCTACAGTTAGTTGCAAGTAATGTTGATGTAATGCATTGTATTAATGACAAATGCAATAGGTCATTTTTCATATTTTTTGCTTTACACCTTGCTGACACCAAGGTCATTAGAAGAGGGAAAGGATGGGGAGCAAGCAAGGAATGGAAGGAATTTGGCCATGGCCTTTTGAAGGAAGCACCCCGGCATTTGCCTGGAGTGATTTGGGAAACCCAAATCTGGATGCCCGGACGGGGATTCGAACCGCAGTCCTCCCGAATGCGAGGCCAGAGCGTTAACCACTCACCTGTCACTCTCGGTGTAATAGGTCTGATGCTCTGCACCCATTTTTCTCAACCTGTGCCCCATAGGAATAACATTATTATTCATTTGGTTGGTTAAATATTAACAGTGTGAATACTAAATAATTCTTTTTCAATAGTCCACTTCCAATTTCACAACCGTGTTTCCATAGGAATTCAAAACAAGCATTTAGTCTTATTGTGTTATAATGGAACAATGCAATATTTCCCAATATTAATAATATATACTGGTAAAACATTATTTCTATATAAGTTAGTAGTCCGTAGAATCATTTTACTTTGCACTCAAATTGAAAAAGGTTGAAAAATGCTTATCTATACATACACGTAGGAAGTGGCAGCTCGAGACCTAATGCAGGTGGCTGAACAGTTGAAACATTAATGTTACCAGGTCAACACAGGCCTCATGTAAATAGATGCACAAGAAAGAAAAGAATAAACTGTCATTGTCGTTTTCGACATATATATTTATTCGAAAGAATGAGAATTTTAGGTATATGAGATATTTCGTAAAGTTAGTGGAGCCTCAAGTCAGAACAGAATGCAAGCGCGAGTGTCAGCAGGTGCTGTTTATTGGTAAAACGCTGACGGCTGACTAAGAGGGCATCGCTCTGTTCGGTGACGCAAAACCGAACTTACGAGCGACCACAGCGAGCCAAACTCGCTCTCACTTTGTCGATCATTATCAACCAGTCAATATGGGCTAATTCTTAGCTAGGCCGTGTCTCGTTAGCTAGCCTCGCCACCATGCATCCATCACGTCAATTCGCCATTCAGTCAAGAAGTTAACATTCTCAATCAGTCAGTTTGCGCAGCCGAAATGCGGCTCAGTCAATAATTATTACTGTAGAGGCTTTCGGGAGTTATCCTTACAGATCGCGCTCTCAACTGTATTATACAGTCTTTAGTGGTCAATAAAGGGGACTCTAAATACGATAGTCGCCTACATTATTTATTAGGTAGATTCTCAGCTAGGCTATAATTTTGCCCTGGCCTTTCCCTGCCTAATCGGTTCTCCAACCGTAACTAATGGAGTGGTGTCATGATTCCTGACAATTAACATCAATTAACATCTTACTTTAGCCCACAAGTCTTTGCTTAGATCACCAGAAGACAGAAGACATCTTCAAGAGAGAAGACAGCGCAAGAGGATTAGAAGACTTAGTAAATGTCCCGAAGGTCAGTAAACTTCCACTCTAAAGTCTGCTTCCACCACAAGCCCACAAATTCACCCCCCATCCACTCAGGCCTCTTGACAACGTAAGGTTCGGCACAGGGGGTTCAGTCCGGCCTTTACATTTGGTTTTCAGAAGTGGAATCTACGGATCGGTTAGTGGGAGATTCGAAACGAAGACTTTTAGGATGGAAAACCTTCGTGGGGAAAATGACGAAGAAATCACTGGTAGCAATTGAATGGCAGATGGAGTGTATTGGTGATGAGACGAGCGAGACAGTTAACGGTTGATAGGAAATTTAATCAGTCTTAACTAAAGTTATTATATCGGCGACGGGCTTCTACCACCGGGCGAAATCTACGCGAGATGACGGCGAGCGGCCAGCGTACGTGCTGAGCGAGCAGGAGTCGAATTGCTGCAGCCAGCGGCGACAACACCAGTGCTTCCGGGGACATCACGACGCCAGCAGAGCAGTTCTACCAGCTTCAAATCGTCGAAAACAGCAAACGGTGAGTTTTGAACACGCACGCATGCATATGGCAATAAATTACGTGCTTTTTTGCGGGAAAATTGCATAATTTTCAAGTTCAAGAGTGATTTGTTTATTAAAAAATTGTTTTATTTAAATTTCCTGTTGAAAGTACGCGACTGTTTTAAAAGAACGAAAAATAAATGCTTTAATATTTGGTTTCTGTCGGAAAATGCTATGTTCAACGATAATTCTGTTCAAAATATGTTGTTTAATGCGAAATATGTGGCGGAAGGCAAAATTACGGTCTATCAGTTAATAAATTAAAAGGAAACTGTAATTCGCTTAGTATGTTTATCAGTTTTGTGTCAGAATTAGTTAGTTCAAATTCACAGATAATATACATTAAAGAAATTATTTCCTCAAACTATGTTTTAAAATGTGGTATACTTTCAAAAATATAAATCAATAATTTCTGAGTGAAATGAAATAAACGTAATTTGCAGAGATAAGATTTAGTTGCAGATTATGGTTTTGACCGAAGGGCCCCGGACAAAGCGGTAATTTCAATTAAATTTACATATAATGTAATTTGATTAAAAAAGGAAATGTGCAGTTTAATAAAACTATTATAATTGAGAATGCAATTAATTACAGGGTAGGTACGGTCAAATAATTTTCAGTTAAGGAAGCATGTACTACGTTAAATTCTATTTAGAAGGATGGTTGAATAGTTCGTAGCTCTGATCGTTAGTGCGCACCGAACAGAGTAACCAACTATATTGTTAAATTCCATAAATGTTTAAACAAATATGCGTTAAGGAAAAAAAGAGATCTCACTGGTTTTGGAAAGACATATACGTAACTCTTACTCTCTCTAAATGCAATACAAGTTGAGAACAATTATTTGCATTAGTTTATAATTATTTCAATGTGTAATGTGGATTTTGTGATAATTAATGTAATATAATATGTTGTTTTGAGCAAGTGCGGGTAAACCAAGAACTAATGAAATGTTCAAGTTAAAAATAATTCTTCTGTTGGGTAAAATTCATTTAGTGGTTTGTCTTGTTAAGTTGGCAGACATGTATCATGTATTACGAACTAAAAGTACGTTTTCTTGATTGCTTTATATGTAAAGACAGCAGTATTTGAAAATATGTTAATTAAACCTTATAGCATAAAATAATTTTAAAAATCTGTTTAAGAAAATAGCGAGGAAAATATGCACTAAATTACAAAATGAAACTGAAAAGTGGCAGTGAAATGAAATGTTCTCCCAAATTAATTGAAATTTTATTATATCTCGAAGCGCGTTATCTAGCAACAAAATACAAAATCTGGTTTTAGATATGATTATTGTGCGTGGAAAGAATATGCATGCTGTTTACAATAAAAATAAGATATTCATGGAATAATTATTTAATATGCTGGCCTGATGAAACAAAAATAAATTTAAGATCAGTGTACGGTGCTTATTGGAAAAGGTGTAAGAATAACTGTGCTATTTAAGTAGGTAGAAGTAAAAGGTTATCGTTAAGGAGATGTGTGCTAGATGATATTGATAGGGCGTGCGAGAAAATAATTGTATTGAGTGATGCTGCAGCGAGGAAAAGAGAAAAATGTCGAAATATTGAAATGTTAGTGCATGTCGCAAACGGCGAATGCGTATAAAAGTTGAAGGGTGCTGAGTGTTACATTATGAGCAACGGTTACGGAGGTTAAGAATTGATTTCTCAGGAATTATCGAACGGGTTGAGAGTAGCAAGATCTCGAAGTTCAGGAATGCATTATATTAAGTTGCGCCTGCTTCGTAGTTCAAGTAGACGCGTACGCAATCAGGGAAGGATAGGCCAATCTCTGCCCGCAATACGATTGTCTTAAGTCTATGTGTTACGTCAAAACTCCGGGAGATAAATTTCCAGAACATTGGGAGAAATTAATGTTAAATGTGTTGAAGGAAGTAAGTTGCAAATTGTTAGTGGAAACGTCGAGAACTGGGCCAACCATTCAGGTGGTTGCGTACCAAAATGTTCCGATAACTCCGCGAGTTGAAGTAAAAGGAGATTAATATTTGGGAGCACCCTGTGTAGCTAAACCGGCAGCGGTAATATCGGTAGCGGCCACATCGTTCAGGCGATTGTGTGCAAATGTTTCGAGAAAGTCCGCGGGTTAAAGCAAATGTGATTTAAGTGGTTCCAGAGTATAAGAGAATTTTATGTGCACGCAGGTAATAAAAATATTGTTGAAGTTAGTGGCCACGGAGAAGACGAATTGAGTTCGCACACAAATAAACTAGCATCGGGATAAGCACAGATAAGTAAAAGCACGCGTAAATCTATGTAAGCAGTTAGATGAGGTTCCCTAAACTAAAGTAAGCAACTAAGTTAAATGGTAAAACTGTAAGTGGAATAATCTCGAAATTTACGAGAATACGAAAGCCCAACCAACATAATGTCGCATGTAAGTAATTAACCCATGAAAGAATAACTTTTCTAGAAAGACAGTGAGCATAAACATCTGAGAGACTGGTTAAGTTTAAGTGCAAAGTTAAAAAAAAATACAAAAAAATAGAAAAATACTTTACACAATAAAAAAATAAAGTGATTCAAACTGTCAAGAATGTTTTAGTATATATGTTGAGTATAATTGTTCACTTGTAATGTGTCTGTGTAATGTATCTGTTTGGATAGCGAAACTATGCGTATATGAATTGTAATATAATTGAAGAATTCAGTAAAAGAAGGGAGATTACGTTTAAGATGGGTAAGCTATGATGATCATGTAATAGAATTTTATTCTGTATAAATGGATATATCTTTGTTGATAAGTAATGTAGAACAGAAATAGTAAAAAGGGTATTTACTATAGTAAAAATCGGGTGTATAATATAAAATGTAGTGTACTTAACTCTTTCAGTGCAAATAGAAATTAAGTTAAAATGTTATATCTTGTAGTCAATACTCACGTAACAAAATTTCAAGAAATTATTAGTAATTCTTTTCCTTAGAAATAGTTTTCAATGTAATAAATATAGAAATAAGTCAGATTTTTCATGAATTGATGGATAATAATTCTGCCTATCCAGTTTTGTTAATGTACAATATAAATATGATTTTTACCGAGTTGACCATAGTATATTGGGACGAACCCAAATTTTATAAGTAAATAATCCATTTAGCGTAATGACATGTTTTGAATTTTCAAAAAGAAATTGCCATATATATTTGTGGGTGATTCGAAATTCACTCAAAAACGCGAAATCTTAGGAACATATTCTGCTGTAGTCGAATTGTTTCAGCGAAAACTTGCAGCGAACGGCTTCGCGACGAGCATGAATGCTGTCGACGCAGCAAGTCTCGAGTTACAAGTCGGCGACCTGGCACATCACTACACGCAGCCGCGAGTGAAACGAAAGACATTTGATAAGTACTAAACAGACTATTAATGGACGTTTTCATTCAGCCAATTGTTCATCGAAATTTATTGTTCGTCCTTCTAAAAATCATGAATCCTTTATTTTAACTTCATAATTGTCATACATAATACGGAAATAATTATATTAAGGTAAAAGTTATACAGCGTACATTATGTTATCGAGATTTACACTTAGAATAACTTGTGAACACTGAAGACACAATTCGGATTACTGATTATCGATCTAATGACATTTAATCTGATTTTAAACAATTTCACGATATTTCATGACAAACTTGGTTTATACTCAGTCTAAAATATTAAGGAGAAAGACTTTAAATTTCATTTATTCTGCAGTAGTGTAAACATTAATTTTTAACGACCTGTAATCAATGATACTTCATAGAAATTAGAAATTTCCATATTTTGGAAATATGAGTAGTGATCAAGCATAGAATCAAAAACAGTAGCATCTTTTGCAATAAGTAACTATTGATCTTTATCACACAAGGTCACGATGTTCTAATTCATGCAATTAACTAGTTTGATGAAATCTTACTACCTTAAAACAACAATTTTACACTTGTGTACAAATTAATGATACATGAGAACAGTTATTAACTTGTTTTTGTAACATGTAATTTAGTAAGAAATAATTATGAAGGATGTAACCTTTTCTCGAATTGACCAATTACTATTTTAAAGCAGAGCAAAAGCCAATTCATAATTGAATGATTTTCATAATTTGATTTTATAAGTTACATAGACATTAATTTTATAATCGACTGTAAGGATAAAAACCGGAAAGCAAATTTTATTTTTAATTTTTATTTGAAATGACTAACGGCGAAGTGAATGGTGGATCAGAATTCCTATGCAATGTTATGACATTATACGGGGACGTATAATGGATTGGAAGGGGGAGATATGTCATTGTCGTTTTCGACATATATATTTATTCGAAAGAATGAGAATTTTAGGTATATGAGATATTTCGTAAAGTTAGTGGAGCCTCAAGTCAGAACAGAATGCAAGCGCGAGTGTCAGCAGGTGCTGTTTATTGGTAAAACGCTGACGGCTGACTAAGAGGGCATCGCTCTGTTCGGTGACGCAAAACCGAACTTACGAGCGACCACAGCGAGCCAAACTCGCTCTCACTTTGTCGATCATTATCAACCAGTCAATATGGGCTAATTCTTAGCTAGGCCGTGTCTCGTTAGCTAGCCTCGCCACCATGCATCCATCACGTCAATTCGCCATTCAGTCAAGAAGTTAACACTCTCACAGTCAGTTTGCGCAGCCGAAATGCGGCTCAGTCAATAATTATTACTGTAGAGGCTTTCGGGAGTTATCCTTACAGATCGCGCTCTCAACTGTATTATACAGTCTTTAGTGGTCAATAAAGGGGACTCTAAATACGATAGTCGCCTACATTATTTATTAGGTAGATTCTCAGCTAGGTTATAATTTTGCCCTGGCCTTTCCCTGCCTAATCGGTTCTCCAACCGTAACTAATGGAGTGGTGTCATGATTCCTGACAATTAACATCAATTAACATCTTACTTTAGCCCACAAGTCTTTGCTTAGATCACCAGAAGACAGAAGACATCTCAAGAGAGAAGACAGCGCAAGAGGATTAGAAGACCTAGTAAATGTCCCGAAGGTCAGTAAACTTCCACTCTAAAGTCTGCTTCCACCACAAGCCCACAAATTCACCCCCCATCCACTCAGGCCTCTTGACAACGTAAGGTTCGGCACAGGGGGTTCAGTCCGGCCTTTACAAAACATTAACTTAGGTGTTTTTGTTAGGGGTGTCAACACTTTCATGTGATAGCACATCTCACTTGCACATTAACCAGACGTGCATTCAATCTTTGCTAAATAGCTCTTTATCTGTCTGAAGATAGTCTTCAGAACATTTTGATTGCAATTTATTTTCTTTCAAATATTTGTTTTTTTTTTTTTTTTTTTTTTTTGCTTAACACATCATCAACGTCGTGGTCATTAGAGATGGGAAAGGACTGGGAACAAGGAACAGGAAGAAATTTGGCCATGGCCTTTTGAAGGAAGCATTCCAGCATTGGCCTGGAGTGATTTGAGGGGAAACTCGGAAAAACCCAAATCTTGATGCCCAGACGGGGATTCAAACCCGTGTCTTCCTGAATGTGAGGCCAGAGCATTAGGACTCACCCACCGTGCTCAATATCTCAAAGTTTGATGGAATTTATTCAAAGTTGTATTATCAGAAAATAAATAAAAATACATTGTAATGGAAAAAGTTATTGTAAGAACAGAGAATACCTCATCCTTTCAGTACAGGGTATATAAATCAACAGCAACAAAAGAAACACAACAAATTGTAATATTGATACAATAGGTCACATTACTGCACTAACAAAAACAACTTTTTGAAAATATTAAAATTATCAGAACAGCTATTTGCAGATCTTATAATGAATTTCATGCAAACATACTCCATACAACTCAAGAGAATAAGAGAAGTTAGGTCTTATGCAAAAACTGGCAAATGGCACTAAAAGAATAATTCTCAGACCATGCACAAAAAAATCTGGAACAATTGATGAATTTCAAAGCAAGTGTTCTGAAGAGTGAGAGTAAAAATTCTTTTACTTTCAAAATTTAAGAGAAACACTGTGAGAAAACTGTAATAGCAATTACAATATATGAAATCCAAACAAACAATAAAACACTGAAACAAATGTAGTCATTCAAGTGTTATAAAGCATTTTGGTCATGGTTACTTTTAAAAACCATATTTAAAATGTTTCTTGAAGAGAAATGTAACTGCTTGTAAGCACCTTAGAATTTTGGTAAATTCTAGCTCCTTAGCTTAGGTATAAGGGAGGAAGTAAATTCACAGTAAACATAAAGATCGATCGTAAAATCGCCGAAGTTGAACTTAGAAATTTCGAGAAGAGTAGTTTTTAACTTTAAGGAATTTTCCTGTAATCTTGCTCACAGTGACAATTGATCATAAAAATCATTTTAGAGTGTATTTATCATATCGAGAAACGTTTATTTTAAGAGATATTTTGGTTTGCTCAGGTTTTGAAACAAGCGATCATAAAAGTAGAAATTCTAAGATGTGTAATATCTTTAAATCGAGTAAAGTGACAACTGATCTTTTATCACCAGCCATAGCCAGCATTATTCCCAATATTTTGGTAATAAAATTAAGGAATTTGGCAAAGTCTAATTAGCAGTTTTAATTAAGAGAAAAAAATAAGCTTTTCAATTAAAAGGAATATTAATTTGAAATTTATATCAGTAGATAGCCCTAATTAAGATGATTCTGAACATATAGTGGTTTCAGTGAAAAGTTTTAGCATCTGTCTGGTATGTGATCGTAAGTTTTCCCAGCAGAACTGTTGCTGGAAGATTTCTCGGCCGTGCAGCCGGGTCAATTGATCGCAGATGTACGAATTTTCGATGGCGTAACATGCCATCGAAAATTCGTACATCTGCGATCAATTGACCCGGCTGCACGCCCGAGAAATCTTCCAGCATTTGTCTGGTAATTAAGTTTTTGAAAATAGATTGTCGTTGATTGTCGCTGTAAAAATTCAAACATTTGTGTTAATCCCCTGCTTTAGGGCTTTGTATCACCACGTGGAATTAAATAAAACTTTAAAACTAGTTACTCTAAATTTCTCACAAAACTGCCATTGGACTTCCAGTAGATAAGTCTAAACACTGTCAAAGTTTAAACATTTTTAATAATCTGGATCGTTAAATAAATTACACACACTTTTGATCTCGCGGAAGCGAAAAGATGTGATACAGTTGCTTACGTCACTGATTCTAGTGGTTCCTATAAAAAGACCCCGCCGCCATCATGTTTTTGTCTTTTTCTGTTCCGGGGAGCATTATGTGAGTGAGCCTGCGTCAGTCTGGTGTCGGGGCGGGAGGAAATCTATTGAAGTTGAAGCTACCGAGTCGGCCATGTTGGGACTTTGGTGTGATAGCCTGCGAGGATAACTGTTAACATGAACTTTTAAATTTACATAAGGGGTGCGGTCGGTAAAATTCCTCTCCACAACCTGACCTGTAATATTTTGGAAAAGTCTGTTCGATTGCCTACTCAACTGTATAATGCTATTTTTGAACTTGTGATTTCGTTTAAATAAACTTCAAATTTTTCGAGTAAAGTGGACTTGTGATTTCATAGTAGATCTTTTCTAGATTTGAGGTTTAGTAACAGATCTAGTGGCGACCTTTAAGCATTTTTAGTTGAGTTTCTGTACGGCTACACGGTCAAATTCAAATTATTTTATGAACTTTCCGCAGAACTTTGAATCCACATAAACTGTTAGTTGAGGCACCAAGGCGATACTACAGCCCCGGTATCAGCCTTGTTCCTTACATGCTTCTATTTTAATCACCAAACTAAACCATATTGTTCAGAAGAGGTGGGTGAGAGGACTGCTGGAAATGTAACATTGCATACATAAACCTTAAAGTGGGTTATTTCATAAGGAATGCTTTGATAAGGTATTGTAAAAAACTTACAAATCAATTTGGACAGGCTTTTCACGGTTTAAAAGCTTAGGTTCTAGCTTAAAAATTGCAATACATCTTATTACTCAATATGAATGGTGCATGAATCAAATAAATGGCAATTTGCTCACAACCTGAACAGATAGGCACCAAAGATAGTGATAAACACTAATTTTTACAACTTAACAGATACCCACCAAATATCAATTTACGTCAAAGACATACATGTCACTCTTTGGATTCTGTTAATATTTCTTGACTATGTGATTTTGGTTATTTATTTATTTATTTTTCTGAAAATATTGTACGAGTATGTTAAATTACACAGAAAATGCAATTCAAACCTATCAGTGAGACATGTGTAAGTAGTTAGGATTGTTGAAAATTCTTACATCACATTTTGTATTGAATTTTTTACTATTAAGGTTAGTAACTGAGGCAAGGCTGTGGGCGATAGATATTACTTCAGTAACATGGGACTCATTAATGCAACTTAGATTATTAAAAACAATTCATCTTGTCCTATGCTGTAATACAGAATGTTATTTCTCATTATGGCCTAGATCATAAGTCAAGAAAACCATAGCCTCGGTTAATACTGCCACTCAAAAATCTGAAGCACATGCACTCATTCACGTATCTAGGTCCACGTGGGTGAAGCTGTAAGAAAATGCCAGTAAGGCATTTAGGGGGGATGAGTTCTGGACGGAATCTGATAGAAGAACTGAGAACAATCAATGGTAGGGAACAGGTGACGGTCACCATGAACTACGCAGCCGTTAGGGGGGGGACTATATCCTTCCACAGGTCAGGGAGTGAGGGTGGGATATGTAGCAGAGTTAACTGATGAACAATTTACCTGATAAGCTAAAAGAATTTAAGACAAAAATCAATGAAACATGAAAGTTTATTAGTAGGGAAATTGCGAAATTGGCATCACAAGGTGTTCTGCCCCAGAGACATACCCTCTCATATTCCTCTGCTTCTGGAGGACATTCTTTGTTCTGGTGGTGGTCCGTGGGGTGGAGCAGCTTCCACGAGTACAGCTCAGTTACGACACTGGTCCACTCGGAGAGGAGCTGCAGTCCTCGCAGTGCCAGTTCCGCCGTTTCCTTGTTTTCGGCATCGCTTCTAGTCTCCTTGTAGGTTGTTGTTACCTAAAAGAGAATTCTGTTATGCAGACATCACTTACCTCCAGTAATACACAAAAATTGACTTTCACCTTCCAAATAGTTCAGTTCATCTTCGAACAAAATAATTCTAGAATACAGAAAAAGCCAGTCAATTTCCAACGTGCATTTCTTACTGTTATAATTATTAGAATTTCCAGAAAGCAACAAAGAACATGTTAACTTTTGAAGAAAAAAATATTACTAGTATATGAAGGAAACCAAATTTTCAGAAAAATAAATTTGAAAATGTTATAGTATCCATTATTAAATACAACAAATTATGGAGTACAGAATATCTGAATGCATTATGGTGACAATGAGATTACTGTTAGGCAATGAAAATAAGATAGGATCGATGAAGGCAGGAGAGCCAAATAAACAGAAAAAACATCAACATACTTTGAAATATTTCAGTTAAAAAACCTCACTCGTGTAGAAGGTGAGACATGCAACAAGGGAAAAGATGTGTACACATCCAGACCTACAACACAAATTAACCAAGATGAAACTAGAGGGAAGGCTGTGACTGCTCCGGTGATGGAGGGAGAAAGTTGACCAACAATAATTGTGGAAAAGAACAATCTCTGTGACAACTAGTCGAGGTAAAATAAAATAAAAAAGATCTATTGCATGGGAAATAACTGTGTGGCAGTCTAGGTGAGTCAGAAGATGAAAACTTGTGGATTAAGATGTTCTTCAGAGTAGGTGTTTTGATAAAAGATGTTTGTGGGGCAGTGGGTAGGATTTTGGAGAGAAAGATTCATATTTCAGGGATGAAATGTAGAAAGCCATGTCCATGAGATAAGTTTTAGTTAAAGACTGATATGGATTTGACTGTTATTCAGTTAATGGAAGATATAGTAAAAATTCATAATCATGAATATAAGTAATGGAGGGAAAATGACAAAGAAATCAGATGTGCAGACTTGAAGTCACACCACGGGATGAGAATCGGTGTTATACAAAGATATTGTGAAATGTGTTTTGTCTTGATACACTTTCCTTCCTTCTACATCTATAGTAAGTGACAGGTTAAGTTTTACGCACTACTTCTTGTTTGAACACAATGGAATTATAGTTGTAGGAATCATACCAATCATAGAGAAGTACATCGATCTAATCTGTAAACAAAATGTTCTTATAGTCACAAAAAATAGTTAACACTGCTGAGGACTAAATTGTTTTATTTACACTTCCAATAAATCATCAATATCATCAGCAAAAGCTACTGAGCGTGTGAGAAAATGTAATTCTAGGTTAAAAAAACTTTATGTCATCTTACCTCGTTGCTGTATCTGGCAAGTTCACTTATGTATTTTACATGATCTTCTCTGATCTGAGGAAGATGTACCATCAAATCAGCCTGTGGACTAATACTGTTTGAATTTGACAATGGCCATTTGGATGGATCAAAATGTTTACTGCGCTTAATGTAGTTAAAAGGTGCTATCTGCATGTCTCCAAACAGCGGCACAACTTCCAAATTCTACAGAGGTAAAAAAAAAATTTTTTTTCTATTATTATTATTATTGAAGTAGAATAAAATTCACTTATATTGTATATAAAAACAATTTACCTTGAAAATTCTATCAATTTTCTCAAGTTTGAGTTTTTTCTTCTGATCAAGTTTGTTTATGTTGCAAAGATCACTATCCATCAAGAAGA
Organism: Vandiemenella viatica; assembly: GCA_031002005.1. NCBI lineage: Eukaryota > Metazoa > Arthropoda > Insecta > Orthoptera > Morabidae > Vandiemenella > Vandiemenella viatica. The sequence goes on along the minus strand of JARYHS010012519.1, from coordinate 232,445,516 downwards.
GTCCAAAACCCATAACTTTGACTAGCATGTGCTTTTCATTTGGTGTTAAATACATTTTAGTTTCAAACATATGAACACAGATGTTGACAACATCTGCCAGCAATTCCTCATAACCTGGAATTTTTTCAAGATTTTCTTTCACAGTGTCCCTGATCTTATTCTGTGTAGCCAGGAACATTGATAGATTCTGGGATTCTTGCAAAGTCTGAGAGTCAGCCATTACCTTCAAAAACTGTGCAGCTCTGCAAAAAACAGCCAGGGAATAGGAAACAACTTCACAGAGTACAATACCTGAGGAGTGTGCAGCAGCTCTCACCTTCTGTATGTAGAATAATCGTTCTTCACACTCGATTTCATATTCTTCAGCTCGTCCAGTACGGCAAACATATTTATGAATTTTCCAAGTGTAAGCAGATATGCTTCCGAAACAAAATCTTTTCTTTTCTCTTGGTGGCACAACCTTTTAACTTCAGCAGAAAATCTTTCTATCGCTTTCCTCTTTGTGAAAAATAAGAGATATGTCATTATTGAAACACATTTCTGTGATAAATTTCATATTGAAAAGATTAAATATTTATTAAATCAACAAACCTGAAAATACATAAAATTTAGTAATTTATTTACTTCAGGTGCAAGTACTTCAACCGTTTTTTCGTATATTTCTACCCTGTTCGGCTGCTCATTTGACTTCGGTTGAGGTATTGCTCTCGAACAACACCGCCACGTATATAACATCACAGCATGAACTACGCCCTCTTCCAAAAGTTCATTCTGAAATTTGTAACACAAATGCAATCAACATAAAAGTTTAAACTACTTTAACTCATTTTAAAACAACATAAAAATGAAGGCAATATGTGTTTTTGGAATGCATATCAGAAGTCGAGATGCACTCACCAAACTTGCGTGTACTGTCGCTTCTTCTATGTATTTTGCAATCCCAGTGACAAAGCCATTACGATCTTCGAAGTTTGTATCAAAATTTGCTTGATACAAAACTGAACAGGGCTGGGCCTCAATACATGGCTGTTCATCTGGTAGTGTTAATTCATCAAGGACATCAACATTTGACAGGGCATCGGTTAGGGTCACTTTCTCTGTAGCCATTCTGCGATGTTTCTAAAGTCAGCATTTAAAAAACAGCTATATAGATGCAGATGTTATCAGAACAACAGAACAAAGTGCTGACATTTTCTAGGCACAAGTTAATCCAAAAATAGAAGCAGATTAAAACTATAAGGATACTGTATAAAACTGGGTAAAGTTCAGTATTCATCAATAAACTCGAATAAGAATGCTATGTTAAATAACTATGGAATAACAGTTTTCATATTCAAGGCAAAAGAAAAATGGAGAAATACCCTTCATCACTGGTCTTTAATTTTACATTTTATTAATTTATATGCCAATCGGCTTTGTACATAAAGAAATAATTCTTAACATCAACATATCAGGTATGTATACGGTTATATAATTCATAAAAGTCTTTTAATGTTGGAGATTATTCCAGCATGAGATCCTCCAAAGAAGTTGATGTTGGTAGCATGTAACCAGACTAACTAGTCTATGGTATGGTCCAAAAGCAACATAGTTTTTGCTGGGTTTTACAGCATCCAGCAGTCTACCACAGAGCAGTTAAATAGGAATTGCTCGAGTATTTCTGGTGAATCGATAAGACCATTCACAACTTTGTAGAAAAAGCACAGATCTGTCAATTGCTTCTGACTTCATAGGCTGTTAATGTTATTAAAGTGATACACATCACACTTGTCTGTAAAGTTTTCATCATGAGGATAGTGTAACAGGAGCTTACACTAGACTTTTTCAACCAAGCTAATTTGTTTATCTGTAAATAGTGACCAGACAATACTACCATATTCCAGTAACGGTTTGACAAAGGCAGAGAAAAGTGGAAACAGTGTATAACGTTTTTTTAATTATTTCCCAGATCTACATACGAATCCAAGGACACGAAATGCTCGCAGAGTTATGTAGTTAATATGATCAGAGAAAGTAAGCCTATCATCAATTATCAAAGTCTTTTATTGAGTTAACTGTTTCCACATTATGACCACATAATGAGCAGTTAACAGACAGCAGGTTGTGACGTCAGGAAAACACCACAATAGCACATTTTTATGTTAAGGTGCAACTTATTTACCTGACACCATAACTCTAACTTGGAAATGTCTCATTGTACAATATCAATGTCACGATTACTGTATATTGTTCTCAAGATCTTAATATCATCAGCATATATGTCAGATACTCAGGCTTAAATTTTTCACCAATGCCGTTTATGAATATGATCCACAGGATAGGTCCTAGATGGGAACCTTGTGGTACTTCAGAGGTAACAGTGTACTCATTCGACAAATAACCATTCACTCATACTTGTTAACGCCTGTCAGATAAATATGAGCGAAGCCAGTCCAAGGCTTTGGATTGTGCTCATAACAAATTAATTTGCTAACTAGAATTTCATGGTTAACCATATCAACGGTCTTGCTGAAATCAGTATATAGGGAGTGAACATTCTGACCTTTATTCAGTGCATTAAGTATGAAGTTAACGTAGAGGTAGAGATCTTCCGCCAAAGAATCCATGCTGTTTTGATGTTACGATATTTTTGAATGCAAAAGTAAGCTGTGGCAGGACAATTTTCTTCAAAAGCTTAGCAAGTGATGATTGAATGCATATCGGCCTAAATTTGCTGACATCAGATTTATCACCTGGTTATATATAAAGTGTTTCAAATTTAACTATATAAAGAAACAAACAGGAGGAAAGAAACAATTTTCAGAAATATACACCAATTAGTTTGAATTTAGTGGTACATAACATGGTGGATAGCTTGATATCCATCTATATCAGGAATGTGACTCTCGGGTAGTGGGCAAGAGATAAGGGATTGGTGACGTCCTGCTACAGAATGGTGGCAAAATAGGTTAAACTACTGAGGCGAATAGAGAAAAGTCTCAATGGCTGAAGCAGTACCACAAAGAGCAGAGTCAATACAGGAAATGCGATATCAGGGGAGAGGGAATAAGAACAAGACTGTCAAGGACAATATAAAGTGCCATTAGAGTTATTATTAATTTTAATTGTTATGGAGCTAATGTTCCAGTGGCAATTTCTCTAGTCATCTAATTACCCATTTTTGTATATTTTTTTAAAAAAAAATTCTTTTATAATTGGAGTGTTACATTCTTACCCGTTTTAATTTTAAATTCCTTAAGATATTTTGGTTAAGTATTCATTATTTATTCATTTATATATCTAATGGATTATTTTGCTGTTAGTTTACAGACAGCAGTAAGGTTAATAACAACGTTGTGTAACAGGATTATAATAAGAGAGAAGTGTTTAACACCTGAATATTGTGAGGAATCTGGACAGGATATCTAGTTAAATAGATCAGATTATTAGGCACACAAATAGAAAAAGGAAGGTTGTATTATTCTAAGGTGGAGGGAAAGTTGCCATTTGAAGACACAAAATTTAAATATCTTGACATACCACTGCAGAATAAGTTGGGCGAGACAAGACACTCTGGGGAGGTATCGGATACAGGTTTCAGAGCTGCATCTATTAGAGAGAATAATGACAGAATGTACCATGGAGTAACATATTTTCTTGAATGTCATAGGCTAATATGCGAACCGGTATCAATTACAAGAGTTAGAGACATTGCAATGGAAGTGACTTGATAACTGAAATGTTGAGGAGCAAGGCTGAGAATATTTGGATGTGAGGAGGCAGGTAGAGAGTGTGCCGGGCATAGCTGGAGAGGCCTGGATGAATGAGTTGAGAGTAAGACAAATATAAAGCAACTTTTAATTTCAAGTAGGTAATGGTGACAGCAGGGACAGATCCAGGGAGGGACTAGGGGCTCAAGTGCCCCCCCCCCCCCCAAAGGTCT